>JAVQJD010105943.1:0-18566 GCA_036023655.1 Nannoperca australis
GTGTGTGTGTGTGTGTGTGTGTGTGTGTGTGTGTGTGTGTGTGTGTGTATACATACAATGTGCACACTATATACTATACAAATTAGCACAGTAAAAAGTGTGCAGGATCGCATCAACTGAAGCGGCTCACCTGTACTCGGAGAGGTAATGTGGTTTCATAACTGGTGTCCAGCGTGGCTTCCTCTTCAACAACTATAGCCTCACACTCTTGGGTAGGCTCAATCACCTCTCCATGCGCCCCCTCGGACACCTGTCTGCTCTGCTCACTACCAGCATTCAACTTCACAGTAACACTGTGACACAGTGATGATTCAAAAATAGGGGGACCAATATTCCACACCTCTTCAACATCACCATCTAAAGGCTCTACAGGAGAGTTCACAGACTCCAACCGTGGCCCACTTACAATAGGACAAAAGTCACTAACTGTAAAAGAAATGTGCTGTTCAGACAGCACAGCTTGTTTGTGACAACCTGGCTCAGATGAACTTTCAGGATGGTACTCATCCTCTGGCATTTCTCTCCTGAGCAGGGAGCTGGAGGTAGCTGGAGGCAGCTGAGGGTAAACTGACTGAGAGGGGTCCTTTCCTATTTTAAGGTCCTTAATGTAGGACATGGAGAAATAACCCTTATCCTCTTCTACATCTCTTACATTCAGAAACATTTCTTTCTTCAGCTCCTCTCGTCCTTGCTGCACTTGTCCACCTCCTCTTTCCAACTCTTGTCCACACACCACGGTGGGAGTTAAGACTGGCTTATTAAGGAATGTGTTGCTACTTGGACTTTTGTGGCTCTCTACATTATCGGACAATCTTCCGGCAGCGCAAGTGCCAAAGGGATTGAGGCACAAAATGTCGTCAACATCACAGTCAAAGTCAAGTGCAGGATTTAGTGGGATCTTCTCAAACTTCAAACTGTGTGGTGCAGTTCCCTCATCACCCCCTGGCTCTGTTGAGGACCCACATTCCACATGCTCCAAGTGTGGCTGAGAGCTCACGGTTTCTTTTATTTCATTACCAATAGCCTGTGTCTTAGAGATGGCAAAAGGGGACATCGAGTCCATAAAACACCCAAGGTCTGGGGACAAAGCCTTTGGACTACAGGCCTTTTTAGCTGGAGTCTCATAACCACCATCAGAACTGGAATCATCCAATTTCCTTTTTTTTACGGGATTGTTCACAACCTCAATTTTAAAATTTATGAATGGATTAGAAAGCTTTCTTGGGAAATGCAGACTGGCCACTTGGTCGCAGGTGATCATCCTTGAACATGCTGACAGAGGTTTCATGGGTTCGCATTTGGTTGAATTGAGCCTATTGAAAATCTTGTCTTTTAGAGAGAGAGAAAAACACATCCATCAGATAATCAGTTTGCTCACAATCAACTATTTCTAGAAAAGCAAAGATATTTCTGTTTATTTGATCATGCATAAAATCAAACAAGATTTCCCCCCAAATAACTGAACCCATTTGTCCAAGTTTTAAACATGGCTTTTGTGCTCACTTACCTTCTACAGTAAAATCCATGTCCACTACAACTTCCCTAGAGTAGTCACTCTTAAATCTTGTCAAAGCCCAGTGTCTAAAACAGAGAATGCAAACAGTCTCACACAGAGTGGTTTCTGTCAGCTGCTGACAAAAGAGAAGGTCCTTTCTGCTTCCTCAAAAAGGCTTTTAGACAACACTCAGATGGAAAACTGCTTCAGTATGTTTGGAACAATGATCTCTCTCAAAAGAAAACATGGTCACATTGGGTTCTAACTTCATCTTGTTTTAGCCTTGTTATTATTCTATTAAATGAATGTTCAGACTGATTGAACAAAGTGCGCTGCTGGTTTAGGTCACGATTTTATACAGAACTGTACTCAATCCTTGGTGGCCCCATTAATAGAAACATCATGACTAACCCAAACACTAAACCTAGCCCCAATTAAGACAGAAGTGACTCAACACACACTGGAGGGTTCACCCTCACGGTCTCAAAGTGTGAGGTTTATACTGAATTAAAAAGGTAAGAAAAACAGAACAAATAATTTCCAAAGACACCCTCTTTGTCTGGGTTTTGCACATGAAACGAATGTGAATTGCGGCCCAACTTTGTTTTTCTATTTATGTGGTCACTTCAATGGCGCAGTCCTCAAAAATATGTCTTTGGTTTCAAAATATCAGTCACAAGCCTGCATTAACTTCAGGTCTACAACAAGCAGAACGTTATGTTACAATGTTCATTTCCCCCCCTAAATTTAACCTCACTTTGTTGTCATTGTAGCGAATAAAGCAACAATAAATCGGAGATGAACTTGTCACCGGAGTTTAGTTATAGTTAGCTAAATTATGTTCTTCAGTGTAGCATGACGTTTGTAGCTAACGTTAGCTGAAGTCCGAACATTTTTTATGCTTGGTGATGGAGAAACTTGAAAGTTGCGCTTATGTTAAAGACGTTGGTAATTTGCAAACGTCACCTCACATCAGATAAACAGTTTCCAGCATTCAGCCGAGCAAACTTGGTTAACACTGAAGGTGGTTCTCCGCGGTAGAAATTCTCGGCGGGCATTAACGCTAGCTAGCTAGCAGCCAGTCAGACTTTAGCTAATGTTAGTTAGCTAACCTCGTTAAATTTTATTGATAGATTTGCAAAATGTAAACTGTAAGCGGCAAGTTAAGTTGATGCAAGCCAACCGAATATAGTATCAATGCGCTACCAAAATGTAACTAAATGTAAATAAACTCACCTAAAGGAGCTACTTTTGAAAATCTACCGAACCGTCATCACACGCGCTTCTGTCCCTCGAGCACGCGCACAGGTATCCTGAGAACGCGCAGAAGGAAGTTCCTCTTGGTGGGGGGGGACCGGTTCAAGTTCAAACTTTGCACTACACTCACTTAGTGCATTGTCAATTTGTTTTGTTTGTTCAGAATAGCGACCTCTGAAAAGAAAAATTATTATTATTATTTTATATTAAGCAAATGTATATTTCTACATCTCAGATTCCAATAGTGTACTTTTGAAATAAACAGTAGACTAGAGTGGACTTTTATTTGACTTTAATTCATTAATACGTATCTTCTTTCACATACATTTAAACTGTGTAAATTCTCATGATGTGGAGACATGTGTACAGTCTGTGCAACACGCCCTCACTCTGTTATATAGACTGATCTGCCTAGTGTATAAGTATTGGATCCAGGTCCATTACTAAAGACATTCCAAGTAGCCTCCTCTTGTGATGGTAGTTTTCATTTTTAAGTGCAGTCTAACATCAAAAATCCTGCTTTATCTAATGCAAATTTTCAATAAAGTTCTGCTCCTTTCCTTAGGAAAGGGAAAAAATCGCTTTGAAAAGCTCAAGAGAATCTGAAATGTAATTTCTCTGTATCTGTTGAGGTGATCATTCTGTCCTCGTCTCTTCTGGTGGTTCTCGCTACCAGGCACCCCTCTATTGCTTATCTGACCGCGTGGCTTGTTTGGGTCTTGGACGGGAAACATAATGTGGAAGCTACCATTTCGACGCTCACATGCTTTCTCCCTATAAAGACCAGGTTCTTTTTTACCTCTCTTGACTGCGAAACTCTTGGAGTGCACATCAGTGGGTCCTTTCTGCAGAAAGCTCAATAAACACTCAAAAGACTTTGGTAATTCAGAGACTCTTTATTTTCAGATTTCCACCACAACATTTAATAGATTTTAATTCTGAAATATTTGATGAATTTATTGAGTATTACTGAAGTGAAACCTGTACTCCTGCTTAAGCAGAATATTCTAACACTGCTTCCACTCCTGCATATTTCCTGATGAGAGATCAAACACACATCTGTTATACATGGATGTCAGACAGCAAGGTCAGTGGGCTTAAGTTTTCTCAAAGTCTCACTCACATGAACTACAGTAATCCTAACAGCGAGACTGAGATGAGTAGCATGACAATATCTTTGGTGGTGTGAGCCATTTGTGTTTTGGGAAAACATAAGATGAGTTGTCTTGGCAACTACTGCACAACACCCGGCAGGTTCCATTTATATGAATGATTCCCACACTAACCTGTAGCTGAGACATCATCATTATCCTAACAAAAGATCATACATTATCTTATCACTGACTACCAGCAGGACTTTACCAGCTTAAATTCAGTTTATTTACACACAGGAATAACAACAATTACACCACTTCCTCCACAGATTTATCTAACTATTTAAAATTTATAAAAGTGTTTTCACGTTTAATTTGCTAGGACACTTCAATAAGAGTAAGTCGAGGGTCAGATACATAGTCTGAAAAGATATTTAAGAATAGCCCATGGTGCTGAGAGTTTGATTCTCAAATACGATTGCTGAACACACACTATTGTGATTTACAGGGGGAAATTCCCCCCGGCATTTCCCCAGAGTGAGGCAACACTCTCTCAACTCTCTATCACAACGTCACAAACAGAACCCCAGTAGCACATACCACCGATCATACATGCAATAGAGGAATACCTGCTGAGATTCTGACTTTTATTCAATTTTTTTTGCCATGCTAGCAGCACAGCTCTGGGTATGGCAATGTCGGTCTATTGGTTAGTGACCAAAACAACTATAAAATGGATTGCTGTGACATTTTACACAGGATACAATGTAATAACTTTAGTGATCCCTTATCTTTTCCTCAAGTCAAAATCTAGACACTTATGTCTTGTAAACTGATTGATTCTGACAAAGCCACTGTTTTAGTGAAAACTCTTCTCTTTGTCATTACAAAATGTGCAGTCACCTCCAGTTATTGCTATTTAAAATCTAGATTGCATTGTTCTGTTTATGTCTTGTGTCACTTACATAACTACATCTGCACATCTGTAACCACATCATTTACTGTAAAAGCAAACGGTTTCTCAATGGCTGAAGCCATCACATGGGAATTGTTTATATAGACGTCCACTAATAAAAAACTTGAAAGCTGTCACATGGCTGGCCTTATACACTTTGTGACCCCAGTGAATCAGAAGTGGAGTAGTGTGATACTTAAACTTTATTGACAAAAACATCTGTTTTACATTCAGTCAGTAAGAAGTAAACTCCATGATAACATTTAGGTTTATTGTATAGTTCCAGAAAATCTCCACATTCTTTATCTGTAAAGTGTTCACTACTTTTACAGTTATATTAACATGTAAGATACAGGTTTTACAGCAGACACTCTTCAAATTTCTTGCGTCAGACAGAAGTAGGGCACTCAATGTAGCAGTGTCAGGTTACAGTGCAGTTGGCAAGTTACCAGTTAGCTGTCAAAGTGAGCAGCTGCTGGGAGCTTGAAGCATAATGACGTCACTTCCGATCACACCACAGGAGTTCCCCCACCTCACCCACCTTCACTGGCTAAGGCAAATCACCAGATACTAGAACACACCCTTTTGCTATAAAAACATACAGCTATTAAAAATGACAACAAGGAAAACAAGAACAACTCTTAATTTCACATAATAGATTTTTAATGTTTTTTTTCACAAGGAAAGCAAATCTGATACAGAAAATGTTGTGATGAGGGACATAAAATACACATTTAATAAAAAAAGACCAAAAAACATGCCATGACAGAACATCACAATATAATGCAATACAATACAACTCTGTCTTCAGTATATGTCGCTTCCCAAAAAAAGTATTGGGTAGAAAAACATTGCATTCAAACTATATAATATTTATAATTATATATATATCGTGTATATAATATAAGTTATCTAAATACATTGTAGCATATTTATATGATAAATATTCAAATATGTATATCTGCATATAAATATTAGATAAGTATTACTTATATTTAGTGTATTTTCCAACAGTATAAACATATATATAAGAATGCATTACATTAAGCAGACGCTTCGTCCAAAGCGACTTCGCAAAAACACTTCAACACATGGACAGGAGGAGCTGGGGATCGAACCCAACCCAAAAATTGTTGGACAACCTGCCCTACCTCCTGCACCACAGCCGAATATGTGTAATGTTTAAATGTATATATTTTAATAATATATAAAGTGCACTTATATATCATATATATATATATTATATTATATTGAAAACCATCTGTATCTTTCTGTGCAAACAACGGCATGTTGAGGCTTAAGGTTAACATTGATAGGGGTTGCTGTAATGCTACAGGACACTGAAAGGGCACTCCCTGGTGCAGCATTATGAGTCTCCTAGCTTCCACAGCTTTGGTTCACGTTAATACCAATACGGGGGTCCTGACTTACCTGGGGAGGTAACTGCATTGCTACTTGGCCTTAATCCTCAAAGTGCACTCGCTGGTGCAGCAATGAGCTCATTGGCCTCCACAGCCTCAAGAACTATTGCACCAATACGCCACACCTGAGGCTGAAACTGTTAAAATATGGTTTGTGCTTTGTCAGGCTGTGCTACTTTGTCAAACATAACAGAATTTTTATCTGGAAAAAAAAAAAACGGGCAGGTTCTAACCTTTCCTACTAAACATAGCACTGATAAAAGGCCATATGTAGACTAAATTGGTGAGCAAGAATTCCTTTAAGTTTGCCGTATTACTTACAGTGCCAAACTGTAACTCAACATCTGTAACTCAGACAACATATCTGAGTCGAAATTGATACAAACTCCCAAATCACATGAATATATACGATTGTTCTGAACTGATTCAATTGTCAAAACAAACAGTACAGCCTAAGATAATATATAAAAACCCTACAGAAAGGCACATCAGTACTAAAGGAATGTATGGAAAACACAGTAAAAAGCATGAATATAGTTTTCAGCATGAATATGTAAAGACAGCAGAAGATTTGCTAAGACACTACTAAGTCTACTTTTACACAGTCCATGATAATACATTGAGTTAAATTGAAAATGGGAGGCATAAATCATGACACCACTCTAACAGATGAAATGACAAGATGAATTTGATAAAATGATTACATCTCTTGTAGAAAGGTGAAAAGAACAATGTCTTTCTACGGATCGCCCGCCTCCAGCTGATTCGGCGTCTTTACAGCAGAGTAAATGCATCCCAGCTGGCCAATGCATCTCCTACCAATGCCAACAGAGCTTCATTTTAAATATGCCAAATGAGGCCACTGTATGTCATTTTGTATATTTACGTAATTAAAAACTACCTGGAAGTTCCATCTCTGCATTTGTAGTAGAGGAAACCGAGGAACACAACCACCAGCACCAGCAGCAGCAGCAGGATAACAGCAACAGTAACAGCAATCCAGAAGTGGGAAAACTCTGTCAAAAGTCAAATTATCACAAAAACGACTTTTCTTTTAGTTTATTACAATGTATGCATTGTACAATGATGCATGCATGAGCCATGTGGCCCTCTTACACTATATATAAAGAACACAAACAATAAACAATCAGTGGGAGGCTAAATGGGCTTAAACATGGAGTTACTGAATATGATTTAATAAATCCAATAAAACAATTTATTGGCAAATTCATAAATGAGTTGGTCAGACAGGGGGTCCTGATAGTGTCACAAGTTTGATCCTCAAACTTGCTCTACTGTAATCAGTAAAAAGAGTAATGGAGAACAGTTAAAAAGTGCTACCTGAGGCCTGAAAAGGCAATCTTTGCTTTTGGGGGGAAAAAACAATGTAGCGTCTTAAATAAAAACTCTTCGCTTTTCACTATTTATGAATGGAAACTGCTTTGAGATACCCTTGAAGCACTACGCATACTGTAAATCAAACAGGAAGTTGACATGATGTAACCTTATGAACATGCTCAGACTGCAGAAAACAAAGAGTGAACTGATGCAATGTAGAACTTCTGCTTACTTCAAATAATTTCCTATTTCTTATTCTTATCTCTTTATAGATAACTGTTCATATCTGTTATAGGATCTAAGCCATGTCCGACACAAACTGTACAATGATTTCATCTCTACCTTTGTCGTTCTCAGACCTTGTGGGAGCATTCTGAGTACAGTTGACTGTAAAAAGAGAACATTGTTTGTTATATCAGAACATTCGATAAACTGCAATACACATTTCACTTCAAAATAAATGAAGGAAAACACTCAATATTACTATCAACGATACAGCTGGATAAATGGTATACCCCTCACATACAGAATTACGCCTGACAGGAAATGATACTCACTCTCACAAGTAACCCTGTAATATGTCCTCTGTGGAGAAGAAGCAGAGGGACAATACAGTGAGATTATTATTACCTGGAGTTTGGCAGAAAGACAATAATGTTATGAGCTGGTCAGAGTTCAGTAATATTTTTTCACGTGTGTAACAGTGTAATACCTCTAAGATGACGAGGACCAGCTTGTCAATGCATTTTGAGGTGACTAGAGTGTTGATGCTGTGGCTCAACACCAGCCCAGGGGTTTTGGCCGTGTTATGAGCAAGCACATGGTTCTAAAGTCAACATAGAAAGGGGAGAAAAAAATCAGTCCATCGCACAATCCATATAACAAAAGCCCTAAGGATCGTCTGTTGCAGCGAGGATACAGTGTAACAGGCTTGGCTATCACACTGCAGGTAACTGTTAATGTCTCAACAAATGGATGTGAGTGATATTTTGTAATGTTTTCACAGTTAATCTGACTTTTCACTGCAGAAAGTTTCATAGCACAGTATATAGCATCAATAAGGGCCCTGCTACTGTGCATGTCTTGGTGGCGCATTTAAATAGAATGGAATCATTATTTTAATAATAATAAATATTAGTGCTTTTCTTGCTGTGACCAATCAAAATACCCATCATGGAAACACAGAAAATGTATCACATCAGAAAAGTGAGAAAACATTGAAATATCCTGTCTTTTCTAACTTACACTGTTGTTGGTCCACGAGTACTGTAATGTGTCGTCATCTGACACATTCAACCCGCCTGAGATGTTGTAAGTTGTTTGCTTGTCATTCTGAGTGACAGTGCAATTCATGTCCTGTGCTTTGGAAAGTTGTAGGAAGCCATCTGGGGACAAAAAGACAAACACATCACCAGCAGTAACATTTGGTTATGAAATGCTCTTGGTATCTATGCTAAATAGTTTAATAACACAATTATTTCAAAGACTGTCCGCAAATAACTATTAAACTGGCAATGTTAACATGCACACACTGTAGGCTGTTGTTCCTAACACTGCCGCGAACTCTGCCCTTCTGCCCTCGTCTCCAGCCTTCTGGAGGCCCATGCATTTCTTATGAGACTCTCCAGACCAGCCATACTCCATCCTAACACCTGCTCAGATACAAAAACACTGAACTGTTCCTGCCTGCCTGACCCCTATGTGGGTCCTTCACTGCAACACACACTGCCATGACAAATCTTTTGGGACGATCTAAACATTGTTAATTCCATTATAGTTGTGATGATGCCATTGATCTCTGTATTTCTTTACATTTAAACTGAAACATGGGACTATACACAGAATGCTTAGGAATATTAGAACACCAATAAACTTCATTTTCTTTCTTATAAGCTGTAGCTTCCCTGCTCTGCGCTCTCTGAATTTTGAACAATATTGTGTAGTAATATTATGCAGGTCACTTTGTGTAGTTGGTATTTCCCCCCCTCTCAGCTAGAAAGCATCTGGATGACGTAAGGCTGGAAGTTCCAGGCAGTCAACGTGTGTGTGTTGTTAAACAGCCAGAAATGTTCAAACTTAACATAAACTTACAATCACAGCATCATATCTAGCCAAACGAAACGTACATTCTCATTTCTCACAAATAAAAAAACAACTTTTTTCAGATTTTTAAGGCTCGATAAACAAATGAAATATGCACACGGTATGCAAATAGCCTACTGTAAACAGGTAACACTTAGACGTCCAAATAAGTCGCTTTCAGACACGCTTCCTTCTGACATTATGTTATACGATACACATATTCACGACCAACGTTCATTGTGTAGTGTCATAAAACACGCTGAGTAGAGCAGACAGGCTTCATCTTATTCTTCACACCATGATGCAACACTCGACTGAGCTGAGTAACTTTCAACATTTCAGGCGACTCATCGCCAATTACTCATCTGAATGACATATTACTTACATAAAAAACTAATCCAAGCCGTCTCGAAACGCATCTTGCCGGCGGCTCAGCTCCAACCTGCCCTCAGGTTACTTTGAGAAACTCCGTACCAGAGATGCGTCCTTCCTGAAGGAGCCGGCAGAAATAGCAGATTCAGCCGTTTCGCGCGGAGTTCCTGCAGGACCCATGCAGGCGGGGTGTGGCTTTATTTTGATTGGCACATCACGCGACGGAAGACTAGGGTCACACCATCCTGTGAAAACAGAGAAGAAACGAGCAAAAACCTTTGAGCTTCTGCTGCAGGTATACCACAGTTTCCAAAATAAGCACATTTATTCAGAAACAAGGGACGTGTGTGAAGTGTTGGTGAGGAGCTGGCTAAAATCATAGCCAGTGACTTTAACCCATTTTTCAATTTTGGAGAACAAATGATTTAAAACCTTTGTCAAGGCCAACTCCATGTACATTCTCCCGAGTAGAAAAACGTTGTCCCAAACAATTATTCCACGACTATATAACACGGAGCGTATATATGTGCATCTCACATGTAGGTTCATAGTTTTTACAGCAATATATCTGTCAAGACTGCACATATGTATTTTGAATGTATCCCACAAAGGCGAGAAGGTAATGTCCTGATGCCCGTACTGGTCTGAAGCCTGTGACAAGTAGAAATAGTAAGGCAATTATGGGTTTTAAAGTGAGTGCACAGATATCCTGTAACACTAATATGGTATTTGATAGCACTATTCCAGCCTAATAGTTTATTGCTCCAGTTAATACTTCAATAGCCTATATTTCCTTTTCTGCATCCTTAATGTTTTAATGTAGCTCTCTCCTATTAGTGCACTATTAAAAGTTCATGTGTATATGATTTTACTTTGAAAATTGAACCATTTTCTGTAAACTCCACTTCAGTGTTTGCTGATGCAAGGGCAGTGTCTCTGTTGTGATACTTCCATGGTAACTGCAGCATTTTGCCAACTCGTGATGATGAAACGAGTCATCCATCTTTAGCTGTTTTTCAATTCTTCTTCTTCTTCTTCTTCTTGACATTTCACATTTGAACCCTTTTGGTGCAGTGAAGTCTGCGTCCTCTTGGTCCCATTGTGTGGGGACAGGCACTCTTCAGTGTTGAAGTATAATGGCTCACAGAAACAGCAAGTTTTAGCCCAGAAGCACAACTCAGAGACAGAAAGGTTAAGATATAAGTTGACGTTTACTTGAATCAAAAGGCAAGAGTCAAAACCAGGTAATTAGTCAGAACAGGAAAGGTTTAGTCAGAGAAACATCCAATCATGGATCAAGCAAGTGGTCAGCCTTGTAGATTCAGGCAGGCAGAAATCTAGTGCAGCTCCAATGTAGATAAACTGGCCTTAAATGAGTGGACATGGGCCAGTATGCTTAATGTAAGGCTGATTTGGGAAATGGTGAGCAGCTGGGCATGGATGGTCAGGTGAGAGAAAAGGCAGGAAAGGGGTTACTGCAGGCCAAGAGGAAGTGGCTGGATCTGAAGCGACAGGGAGAGTTAGCAGATGGCTAAATGTGAATAAAAAAGTCCCTGTGGTGGGACATTCCTGTAATGCACGAGGGTTCATTTGGACGTCACACCACTCGTGATCACATCACATCTCATCAGGTGACATGGCACCACTATAGAGCAAAGCAAAGAAAAAAAAAGATTTTCACTCAAAAATGTTTATTAACAATAAAATAAAGAAAATGCCATAATCTGGAAGATATCAAACAAAGGCAAATCCTTCTGCAGCACAAAAATCATATGCACCAGCCAGAACGTGTTTGCTATAACTTGACTTAAAGTAAAACGTTTTACCTGCTGATGAAGAACACCTTCTGTCTTGCTGCAGGCCTGTTTCCAGCTTCAGAGGGCCAAATTCCCTGACCATCCACTCATCCTCACTACTACTGTTATTAAACATAATTTATCATGACTTTGTTATAAAAGCTGACCTGTTTTTATTTCAAAAATACATAGCCAATATGTATTAATTATCAATACAGCCACAGACGCTATGACTGGTGCGTTTATCACTGGGAGTTTGTTTACAAAATCCAGCAGGAGACATTTGAATCATTTTTGCAGTTTTGCACCACAAACCAATGAAAGACCAGCCGATTATCAACAATCAATATTCACTGAAAGACTGAAGAGGAATTGGAAATCAACACAAGATGAGTGTTTTAAATGGTTTAGAAATGGACAGTTCATGGCTCTGGATTGTACTACTGCATTACTGATACTGCTGCTACCAGTAGTAGTAACAGTGCTGCTATGCACTGATGACTCTTTTCTACACTGTTTGCTCTGCTGATGAACTAATGACTCAGTAACAGAAGCAAAGGGCTTCAGGAGGGTCTGATCCTACATAACTCAACCTTTTGGCAATGTTCCATCCAAATATATGTTACAGAATATAATGTTAACAGGTATGGGCCAAAAGGTTTATTGTTTTCAACTTTCATATCTCCTACTTGACATGAACCAGTGAAGAGAATGTCAGGAGCAAAGCAGCTATTAAAAGCCTGTTCCAGCCACAAGAGGTTTTCAAGTGGCCATCAAGTTCCATGACAGGAACCCTGTAGAGTCTCTTGAGTTCTAATGAAGTGAGAAGTGCAAGACATTAGCCCTGTGCTGATCTCTTGTGGCTGAAATCAGACTAACATTGTATCAAATACAGATGAAACCTGATGCAACAGGGGAAATTAATTCTGTTCTGTCATTACATCAACATAAGCAGTGTAGGAAAAAACAGTTGAAATGGAATATTGCCAGTAGATCATCCTAAAGTCCCTTTCCCCTGTTATGAAGTCAATTCGAGTTCATACTTTTGTTAATGGAGAATTGTATTCTATACTATTTAAATTTCTTTTTTGTTTTGTTTCGTAGTTTAGATTCTGCTGGTGAAATAACTCAAATTACTTAGTAGGAGAGGGCTCTAGGATAATGGAAATATTCTTTTTATTATTAGAATATATACATATTTATTCTGACCCTTTGTAAAAGGAGTAACAGAAGCAAAAAGCTTTAGAACTCAGCAGTTACTTAGTTACTTGGTGGCAAATGGTAAAGTTACTTCGTTTACTAAGTTTTTGTAGTTTTATTTGACCCACTTGTAAAAAATAAATATCTCATTTACTCTATACTGACGTGTGGTGATGCCACCCACTCTGGTCTCTTTGGTCCTTTTAGTAAAGCAATTAGGTTCTGCACAGCCGACAAACATAGTTGCTGCCCATAAGTGGTGATTGTAAACAATACCCTGGGTATTGTTAAGATGGCGGACGGTTATGCCTTGAGTTATGATGTAATGGCACTTTTACAGTTTTCTATCTATGGTCCTAAGGCTGGCCTAGGGACAAAAGCCCACTTATGTGATCATCCTTTATTTGTCAGGATAACATAAAGATTCCATGGAATGAAACTGTCTTTGGAATGGAACTGAACTGATATTATGATGTAACTGTTACAATGACATTAAGAATCCTAATGAGGTATAAAAACCAGTAAGTTTATCTTCAGCTGAAGACCCTTAGATGAAGACGTATCAGTGTTTTACATTTGTGTGGAAAACCCTTTCTTTGACAAAATGTCAGCACATTCAAGATCAGCCGGGTGTTTGACAGCAGATAAACCAGGTAAGAAAACTGAAAGCACTCACAGTGACACACAGAGAGTGGTGGAAAGTAACTTAGTACATTTACTCAGGTACTGGGCTTCAGGTGCTTCTAGTCTTGAGTATTTAAATTTGACTCTTTACACTGTGATATTGCTCCTTAGACATTTGCTTCTTAAGTAAAGGATCTGAATACTGCAGACCAATGTACTGTAGCTTTTGATCATATTTTTCAGTGTATATATTCAGTGTATTTCAATCTTCTTAATCTTTGGATACACCACTCATTGAAATGGCATGATGCCATGTTCTGTATCTGACACAACTTTATTTCCATGGACATATTGAATGCTCCAGTCTTACATTTGTGCGTTGACTGAATGACCCTTGCTGACTCCATGTTGTGACCTTCACACATTCTTCTCCTTTTCTCTCCATGTCCTGCTTCTCCGTCACAGATGAAAAGAAGAAGTCTGAGGGCTTTGAGGTGCAACAGAGCGACATACTGAACAGCGACACAACTAGCTACCTAGTCCTGGACTTGATGGGCGAAGGATGCTTTGGCAAAGTAGCCAAGTGTGTGAACTTGACCAAAGAAAAAGACGTGGCCCTCAAGATTCTCAAATCTGAGCAGAGCAGAGTCTCTGAAAGAGAGGTAGATCATTAAAGTATTGTTATTATTTTTTTACACAATTTTCTGGCATTTATTAAATAAACTGCTGATACCAAGCTGTGTCAATTATCTATGTCATCTGACCTCTTTTCTCCACAGATCAACATGCTCAAAGCGGTCAGCATTCTCAACCCAGCGAAGACGAACGTGGTCCAGTTCTTCGAAAAGTTCGAGCACAAAGGACATACCTGTCTAGCTTTTGAAATGCTTGACAGGAATCTTTATCAGCTCCTCAAGGACAGAGACTGGAAGCTGCTGTCTCTCAATGAGATACGGCCAATAGCACAGCAGGTAAAGACTATGTGGCTTTCATTCATTGTATTTATTTAACCAGGAAAACCTCATTGAGATTGAGAATCTCCTTTACAAGAGTGTCCTGGCCAAGACAGCAGCAAACCAAGTTACAAGTCAATAAAGCCACAAACTAAATTACAAACATGCATCAAAATTCCAAGTTACAAAATAATATTAATCAAAACATTTACAACCTAAAGACCCATTTGATAATAAATGAAAACAGAATGCCGTGTACAAACTGTATTTCTTCTTGATCTGTAAAGGCCTCCATTCTGGTCAGTGGTACCTGTGATTGTCTACATTGCTTCATCTGTCCCTGCAGTTGCTGACGGCCTTTGACGCCCTGAAAGGCATCGGTGTGGTTCACGCTGACCTGAAGCCAGATAACGTAATGCTGGTAAACCACGAGAAACAGCCCTTCAGAGTCAAACTCATAGATTTTGGCGTGTCCTTCACTGCCTCTGAACAGCCACGTGGTTTGAGCATTCAGCCTCTGTGTTACAGGTAGGTTCAACCTGCACAGCTCATCGTGTGTTTCAGCTGTATATTATCAATGCGTCAGTCTTCAATGTTGAATTTGACAATGTACTTAATAGCTCTTGTGGCTCTTGTACTCTACAAACAGGGCACCTGAGGTCACCCTGGGACTCCCCCTCTCCCAGGCAATAGACATGTGGGGCCTTGGCTGTGTTCTCGCCTTCCTGTACCTGACCAACCACCTGTTTGCGGTGCGCTGCGAGTACCAGCTGGTAAGTATATATAAGTAAGCTCACGCTGCACTGTGCTCGTCAAACATCCAAACCCAACCAGAGACTTGATGTAGGATGTCGGCTGGTGTGATTCCTTATATTCTCTCTTCAGATGAAAGGCATTGTAGACATACTTGGTCAGCCAGCTGACCACCTCCTCTGTGCTGGAGGCTACACCAAGTTGTTCTTCAAGGTGAACAAGTACTGGGACAAGCCAAAGTGGTGGCTGAAGGTATTTTAACCCTGTTTTGCTTTTCTCTGAGATGTCTGCATTATGTATCTCCTAATTAGACAACTAGTTAAAACATTTAGGAAGAAGTATCATATATGGTTTGTTCCTGTAGACCCCAAGAGAATACCAGCTGGCTACTGGCATTGAGCCTAGAATATGGGAGTGGTCTATCAGGTCCCTGGATGAGCTGATAACAGTTAGTGATCAATTTCATGAGTAAAGAAGGAATTCATATCAATTTGTCCTGTTGTTGAGAGACAGGAAGCAGAAAAACTGAACTGTCATCTACTCTGTTTCAAATCCAGCTCTACCCAGAGATACAGGAGGCCATTGAGTTAGAGGACCGAAGAGCTTTCGTGAGCCTCCTGAAATGTCTCCTGAATACAGACCCTGAGCAGAGGATCGGTCCTGAGGAGGCTCTAATGCACCCATTCATCTCCATGGTCCACCTGGAGGACGAGATAAACACCAGCTTGTAGTAAGCGAGTGTGTTTTGGTATCAGCCAGGTTGGATAGATCTATGATTGGATGATTGGTCAGATTTATTGGCTGATTGGTTAATTGATTGTCATGTTTTACTCAGTGTGGATGACTCCTATGAGAAGATGATGGATGTGCAGGTGGATGAGGAAGAACTAACACCTGACAACAATGTTGAGGAAGAACCCAAAGATGAAGGTTCTCTAGTCATTGCTCGTTCCAGTGCTGCAGGCTCAGCCGCTCCGCGCTCCTGTGACGGCATTTCCAACATGTCTGATGGAGCAGCAGCTGCTGGAGCTGAAGACACTTCTGGCTCAGCTGAAGAGGAACCAGCTGTCAGTCACGATGCAGCCAGTAGAGATCCAGATGAGGAGACTGATGGGTCACCTGTTGAAGTGAAGAAGAGCTGGCTAAAGAGCATTGGAAAATTCTTCATCAGGGCCATTTATAGAAAGAAGTGAATGTGAATTTATGAACTGATATCAATAAACAAATTCACTTTAATTCCTTTTTGTGCGCATTTTGCACATCACATTAATTCAATAAAAACACACAAAAATTATAGAACAGCTTTTCATCATCCATCTTCATCTTCCAAATGTAAAACAAGACCTTGTGTGCCTGCATGTGTAAACCTTTCATTTACATTTGCTGAAATTGTATTAAACATGTTTAAACACAGCAATACATGGTGTAATATGAACGACAACAAAATGAAGCACAACACGCACATTAGAGGCTTAAGAACATACCTTTAGCTCCGCATTGCCTTTATCCTCGTGTGAAGCAGTCAAACATCCATTTAAAATGTGATCAACAGCAACAAATGAGACTCCTGGGTCAGATAAATCTCACAAGATTTCAGAACGGTCAACTTTTTTAGAGAAGGAACATTTTCATTGAGGCAGGAAACAGGAAATGTAGTTATACTAATAGTACCACTGTCCTTAGACAATACATTATAGAAGATTTGAATCCTCGTAACTAGAGATACAACTGACAGTTATTTTCTTTATTGATTTATCTGCCTATTGCTTTCTTGATCGATGGATTAATTGGTTTATAAAGTGTTTGGAAATAATAAAAAATGGCCCATCCTCACTTCCTAAGAAGATGCTGATTGATTCAATGTTGATTGACTGATTATTTAATTATGTTTCAGGTTGAATCTCACCCATGGTCTGATCGGACATTAGCAGGTTGTTACAGCACAATGTTTTTCTACATAAAAATGGTGTCAGATGTGTCTGTGTTTTGGAAGGAAAAGATACCTCAAAGATGATGTCGGCCTGTCAGTTGGCCTGTCCCTTTGATCAAAACACCTCAACCACCATTAGTCTGATTTCCAGTCAGTTTGCTCTGGAGATTCAAACCTCCGAGAGGATGAATCTTTTTTTTACTTGGTAATCATGTGACATTTTAACATAATCATATCAAATGTTGCCATTTCACACAAGACATTTAATATGTAATGCGTTGATTACTTTGGCTATTTCTCACTGTGTGGCGAACTTTAACCCACTGTGTACTTGTTTGTGCGTGCTGTTGCCAGAGTTGTTTTGAAGAAATTTAAATATTTTCTGTCAGACAGGCTTCTGTGTGATAGTTTGTGTAACATGCTGAATGGATTTGTGCTATAAAAAAAAAAAAACTTTAACATATTGTTACAGCACCAACAGGTTCAGCTTTTGGAACCGATTTTCCCTTTAAGCAATTAAAATATTTTCAAACTGATTGCGTGAGCACCTCAGCATATAAAACCAAACTTGACTGCTTGGCTAGATACATAACGGCTAAAATGAGACTAAAGATGCAACAAAAGAGGTAACAGTGATGCCACCCCCCCCCTCAACAATCTGATTTTGGAATAAACTTCACACATACACAATTAACCTTTATTGAACTTTATGTAAATTAAAGAATTAAATAAAATTCATACATAAACAAATACCAAAAATAACACTGGGAACCAAACCCCCCGCAAAAAATAAAAACTAGAAAAGTCAATGCAACAATATAATTTAACATACAGTGGTACAGTGCTAATAAAACATTCACCTCCTTCGACTTTGTTTTGTTTTTCAACTATGAATCACATTTAATTAAAGCGACCTGCTGACATGGTCAAAGAAAAGGCTGTGATGTTAAAGTGAAGACAAAACAACTCCTGCTATTTGAAAATCATCAACATCACAGTGAAACAAGCAGGATAACGTGATTAAGAGCTGTAAAACAAATCAAAGAGGAAGAGTGAACAGAGGCACTGTACATGAGCCTGAATGATGAGTTTTATTTTTATTGACATTAAATTCCCTTACATGAAACGTGTGCTTTTAAAAATGGAGTGCAAAAATAGATTTTGCATTAGAAAATAAAATAAGATTGTCATTTTGTTCCATTTTACACACACACACACACACACACACACACACACACACACACACACACACACACACACACACACACACACACACACACACACACACACACACAC
>JAVQJD010105947.1:0-49516 GCA_036023655.1 Nannoperca australis
CACACACACACACACACACACACACACACACACACACACACACACACACACACACACACACACACACACACACACAAGGTTTCTGGTGGGAAGTTAAACAACAAAAAAACACATTCCCAGAAATCCCTGCACAGAGACAAATACAGGGGCAAATTCGCTCTTGATTTTCTATAAATACAACTTTATTAATTTGAAATATCAATGTTTTCATCTGCAGGAGGACATGGAAATGGCCAAGTACATCGCTCGTCTTTTCACGGCCAGACACAAGTTCTACAAACAGAACAAGATCTGTGCAGAGTGAGTCTCGAGGCCACCAGAGAGGCCAGCTGAAGGCCACTAGAACGCGTCTATATCCAGTATTATCTGTCATTTGATTTTTTTTTCCGACAACCTTTTGCAGGTTACGTTAAAAAATGTAATACCAAAGCAGATCGTACGACATTAACCTTGAAATGCTGTCGGAGAGTTCACAGTACTTAAACAGTTGTTTGTGAATGTCGCCTAATGCGTCTGTTTCTCATTAGGCCCACTCACTCACCTGCACCAATCAGGAGGAGACCCACCTGGACCCACCGACTATCTCTGGTACTGTCAGAAGCATTTGCTTGCTTTGATATGGTTCAATATCGCTGTTTATTGCTCAGTGGTTAGACACAGTCCTGCTTATTACTGCTTTTGGCCTTTTGTAAATGAGACCAGAAGCCAGGCGACAGAGGGAGAATTTGCTAAGGAAGACAGAAACGGCCGTGGTTAGAGATCTGACCCTGCTCTCCCACTCGGAGCAGCTCTTAATTGTGCCATGGAGCCTTGGTTTTAACGTGCGTTGGTGGTGTGGTGGGTGTTGTTGGAAAGTTTGCAAGGGTGTTGCTTGGTTTGATTTCCGGTGCGACAATGAAGGCAGTGATTTGTGCGTCTCCCTCCCTGCTGGCCAGACAATGGCTCGGCTAAATGTGGCACAATAGCTGTTCAGTCAGTGCACTACAGCGCTTAGATGACTGTCTGCAGAACCGCAGGCATTGACGGTTGACAGCTCCACGGCCCTAGAGTTGGTCTGAGTTGGTCACTGTCACCTGTTGTGTAGATGAGTTAAGACAGAAAGAAAGAGGAGTAATAACTTTACTCTGTAATGCAAATATTAACCTATTTATTAAGACTGCAATGTGATATGTTATGGTATATTTAGAAGCTGTTTCAATGTGTGCAGATTGTGATGAAAGGCTTAATGGAGTATGTACTGCATTAAATGTGTTTCTTCATACAGCCGCGGCCCCAGTCCTGTAACTTCCAGTCAATGCATTCCCAGTATGGAGAGCATTATCAGGACACACAGAGCTCTCAAGGTACGTGTAAAAGACACACACACACACACACACACACACACACGTTTAGTGAGTTTCAACGCCTCCATCTCACTACTTTAACCACAGTGTGATTTAAGATTTTAGCCTCCCTCATAAGAACTGAAGCATTTGAATGGAGCTAATTGTGTCTTTCCCATCAGGCGTGTGACTCACAGCCCATTTGTATTTTAACAATCTCCCAGCCAATTAGATCCCAACGTTCAGGGTGCAGGGGAGTGACCTCATTTGTGCTTCACTCTTTCATTGACTTGTTCACATACTCATTCGGCCTTATAATCCGAAGAGCTTCACTCACGTCGGCTCGACAATAAAACGGAGTGGAAAAACATTCTGGGTGTGCTGCTCTGTGTGGGTGTGAGATCATTCGGTAGTGTGACCTCAGGCATCACTCTCGGTTTGTGTGGATGGAGATTATGTATGTCTGCCTGCTTGTGGACTCGAGATAGTTTCACACGAGAGCTTAGTTTGTTGAAAAAAGATGAATAACATGCATACCACTGTCTACTTCATAGATTACGGTGGGAAGGAAATATTCCAAATTTATCCCGTTCTAAGTTGGTATTTCTACTACTGGGAGAAAATCTTCTGGTACTGGTTGGTACTGCAGTGTGACTATTGCAATTACTGCACTAGTTAAATGACTTGTCAGGGCCCGTCCACTTTGAAAGAATCAGGTTTGTTCTAAAGGACAAACTTGAGGATTTTTAGGAACATTTGGTCCCCCTTTGTTGCTTTTCTGTAGAAAGTCCACATCATATCATTAGTTTTTCTGATGTCATTTCATTTATGTACTTTCCTATTTCTTTTTTGTTTGTTTTGTCAGCTTGAACACTCTTTACTTTATTAACTGTGTGGGTTCATCATGTTCTGGAAAAGAATCTTCGCCCACACCTTCTTTTTCATTCTTTCTTCCTCCCTATTTTGATCTTTAGACAGCATCTTCCATGACGACCCCTACTACAAGTCAGAGACCAGTCTGGACCGCTGCCAGGTGGACTTTCCCTTCCGAAACGGTACCGTGCCCAATGGGAGCATGTACAGCAGCCCCAGCCTGAGCTCCCTCAATCATTCCCAGACTTTCATCCCGCCCTCGCCCATGTCCTCCAACCTCAGCATCCCCAGCAGTGAGCTCATGCGCCCTGACTACATCCCCAGCCACCGCCACAGTGCCATCATTGCTCCGTCCTACCGGCCCACGCCTGAGTACGATGCTGTCATGCGGCAGAAACGGCGCATGCCCCCCGCTCACCATGACCTCCACAGCCAATCACTGCGCAGTCTGAACATCAGTAATGCGTGTGCTTACCGCCAGCCTGAGGCTCTGGTGTATAGCCAACCTGAGATGAGGGAGAGGGGCCCTTATTATGGCCTGGGGCCCAGCCCGGGACCCTACACACCACAGGTAGAGTTGGATGCTCTGTGTTTGATTGTTTTCTTTTTTATTCCTTGCTCTTTTCTTCATCTCACACTGTTTTTTTTACCTTGCAGATCAGCTACAGTAAACCAGTGTCCCACGGCCCTCATCAGGGAGGACCAGCCAGCAGCCAGGGCCCCTGTCATTCACCCTGTGTTAATGGAGGTGGAGGCAGTGGTGGGGTTGGAGGTGTAGGAAGCTCCATCTCTCACACTGTCAGCACACCAGAGCTGGCGAATACCAAACAACAGGGGACTAATGCAGGAAGCTATGCAGCTCCCGCTAACATGCTGAGAAACCACATGTTGCGCCCTCCTCCACCTTACCCCTCAAGCTCCTTCCGCCCGGCCACCAGCACCCCGGACCTGGCCAGCCACCGTCACCGTTGCATTGGGGGAAGCAGCCCAGAGCTGGTTCCCCTCATGGTGCAGCTGTCAGTCAAGACCTTCCAGCCGGACAGCTCGGCCGTGGTGCACCAGTCCCTGCAGGAGGTTAGTGAACCATTAACTGCAGCTGCTAAGCACCGCTCCACCCTGGGCAAGAGACACAGCATGGAGGTGATCAGCAGCATGAGAGGAGGTGGAGGAGGAGGGATGGAGGGCATCGTAATGAAAGGCATGAATGCTTCCCTTCATCGGAGGAATACTCTCAGAGAACATGTGATGCCCCCTCAGTCCATTCCTCAGCCCCAGCCCAAACCCCAGCCCCAACCCCAGCCCCAATCTTCACCTCAGCAGCCACAGGACTTGCCCATGCAGATGCCTGCCCAGAAAGCTCCTGAGGCTTCTGTAGCGCCACCTGGGCCAGCGGCCTACCAGCATCAAAAGACTCTCTCCAATGCTACAATGCTCATACACAGTAGTGAGAGTGAAGAAGAGGAGGAAGAGGAAGAGGAGAGGTCTGAGCTGGATGTTCAAATCCCAAGTTTAAATAAGGACATCAGCATCCGCGCTCAGCTCCAGGCTGCTCTGGCCAAGCTGCCCAACAAACCCCCTCCAGAGTACCCTGGTCCTCCTAGACATCCTAGCAATGCACAAGTCCGCGCCCACACTCACCACCAGAACCATGATCAAGGACCAGGGAGCAACCAGGGACCAATGGACCCAAACCAAGCCCAGGGCCGAGCTCTGAAAACAGGGCAGAGCCCAAGTGGTGGCGGGCCTGTAGGTGGTGGTGGTGGTGGTGGTGCAAGTGGTGGTGGGACACTAACCCGGGGGGACCAGGGTGGGGTGAATGGAGCAGTTTTAGGTCCATCCATTTCAGAACCGGACCTGACCAGTGTGAAGGAGAGGGTGAGGAAGGAGCCGGTCAAAGAGAGGCCGGTGTCAGAGATGTTCTCCTTAGAAGACAGCATAGTGGAGAGGGAAATCGCTCAGAGGGTAAGACAATCATTCAGTAATTCAATGCCTTGACACCCCTGTCTCCATGGCTTATGTTATGGTAGAGCCATCATATTTTCTAATCATACATGCTATTTATTAGTGCTGAAGTGGTAAGTTGATTGATTGATGATCAATTAGTAAGTAAACGGCAGCAATCTTCTATCTATCTTTTATCCACTATTTATTCATTTGGTAACCTATAAGGATGTAGTGTGTACCCAAGCTTTTAACAAGATGTACAAATGTAATTCAACAGAACTGGACAACCCCCCCCACCACCACCATACTGGTACAGTTTTAAATATTTCAGTCTGTTTGCTAGCTAGTTTCATAGCTCCTGATTAGCAGTAATCCGGGGTTCAGCACCTGAGAGGGTAGCACTAGGCTCTGAGTCCCCCCAGGCAGCTTAAACCCTTATAAATCCCCCAGATTATTTAAATTGGGTGTTCTTGTGTAGGTCGGCTCGCTTGTTAAGGCACAAACATTTGACACAGCAGTCCAGGTATAAGTTAAATCATATAATCGCCTCACTTAGTTGCGATAAACCTCTCTGTACAAGCATGACCTGGTGTGGCCGGCAGTGTACCGTGTGATTTAAGTCAAAGTAATTCCAAAATGTTTTAGCATTACTATCCAAAACTCTGATGCTGTTATCCGTCATTTACAGTTGGTTTATCTCATACCTAGAGAGCAGTACCCCTTGTATCCCCCAAGCTGTTGTTTTGACTGTCCCACAGGGGATGAGGGAGGTGGAGAGGTGAAGGGTGGAGCTGTCCTGGTGGTTTAATAGCTTCAGAGATTAGGAGAGGTAATCCTTGGAGGAAGGAGGGACCGTGCAATGTGGGTCAGAGTTTGGCTAGTGTGGTAGAGAGGAAAAAAAAGACAAGGTTGACGGAGGGTGCAAAGAAAAGGAAGCCAAAGAGGTAGGTGGGAATAAAAAAAGGACTGAAAGAATGAAAAATATTTGAGGAAGGACCAAACGGGGATGAAAGCATCACAATAAGTTGAGGGTGAAGTGAGATGGATAAGAAGCTGCAAGTCTGCCACTAATAGGCTTTGTATACGAGGCTCGTTAGTTCACACCTTTGAACAGAACACAAGGGGACTGGTACGGACAGGTTTGCCCTACAAAGAGGACACACACACACACACACACACACACACACACACACACACACACACACATCACATAGATTCTCTCCACCCACTTCTACACGCACACGTGCGCGCTCACTGTTCTGAGGCCAGCGCTGTCAGTCAGTCTTGCAATGTTGCCGGTACCTGTAACGATGACCCCGGGATTCTCCTCTCTCTTGAAGACGCTGGAGAGACAGAAGATGTCCGTGGACTCCATGAAGAGGCCGTTGATGATGGCCGCGCTCAACGGCCTTTATGTGGCCCGAATGCCTGTCCCCGAGAGTACTGCAGAAGAAGGTGCCAAGATTGCCACAGACGAACGGGTAAGACCCATCTCTCCTGCTGCATGAAACATTTGTTTTATGTCTTTAACTGTGTATCAGGAAGTGTTTTTAAAAGATCAAGCAAATGTCCTTTTTCCTTGTTTTTCAGTGAGACGGTTTAACTTTAAAATGTTTTTGTTGCTACTACTACAGTAGATCTTACTCTGCCCAAATCTTCTGGGACGCATTGTAGTGTAAAAATTCATGTAAATGCTTGTAATTTTGTGCTACAGTAGATACAAAACCGCTTTTTAGAGCTTCTTTTTTATTCACAGTTGCTTGAGAAATATGTAAACAAACTATTTCAGACTGAAAATATAATCACACCACAATTACACAGCTGCTGTTGTGCTGGATTAACATTTCATAATTCAGTTAGAGAATAAAAAACCCCACAAATTTTCTTTTTATGATTGGAGGATTAATATCGAGCCTTTTAATTTACAGGTTCCTCACCTGTTGGCAGTGACAAAAGAAGCTTAGCTGTAGATTGAGTGAAACTCAAAGACTTTCGATAATCACACTATTTAATGCATTCCATTTCCCAAATACTGTCTGTTGGCTCCCTCTTTTGAGTGTGGAGGTGTGAAACTCAGCCTTTGTCCCGACTGTTGCTAAGCTAACGGGGGCAAGCCCTAAGTGGGCTGTGGAACGCGTGGCATGGTGCTTATCGCCTCTAGGCCCGTCGGCATGTTAAGAATGTGACCCGAGAGCGAGCGAGTGAGCGAGCGAGCCACGCTGAAAGAGTGATAGAAAGAGAGAGCGAGACACAGAGATGCGGACCTCTCAAACATGACTGGCCTAATAAACACGAACCCCCCACCAGGATGAATACCACCACTGCATGTTCTGCTCTTTTACAGCTGTGTTGATGCATTATGCATACTTTGAGTTCTTTGATACTGAAGTGAGTATTCAGCTGTGAGTGATGACGAGAGTTTAGAAATGTGGACGTGTATTATAATGAGATTTCTGGATTCTCCTGGTCTGAATGGTCTCTTGGGTATGGTGGAATGTAAACGAATAAAAGCCCCTTGGGGACTGAAAGGGAAACCTCTGAATGATGTGTTGCTTGGAACCCAATGAGTAACACCACCACCTCCTCCCTCTTTCTTTTTTCTCTCCGTCTCTCCAGTGTAAGACCTTGGAGTTGAAGCTGGAAGAGGAGCGGGTCTTCACTGAGTACGAGCAGGTTCCCAAGAAGAGGGCAGACTGTGTTCTCACCACAGCAACTCTGCCCGAAAACACAGAGCGCAACCGTTTCCGTGACGTCGTTCCGTACGAAGAGAATCGAGTCGAGCTCGTGCCAAACAAGGAGAACAACACGGGCTACATCAACGCCTCGCATATCAAGGTGCGCTCGAGCGGTCAGGGTTAAAATGTACCCACCTTTCTAAGATCCAAGATTTTTATATAATTGACATGATGATTTCACTATATTCACTCATGAAAGTTGGGATCATATTATATTGTCCAATAAAAACCATCTATATAAAAAAAAGCCTTTTCTTCGGTTTTGTGACAATACATTTTGGATTTTAAACCAGACGTAATCATCTGTCAGTTTTCAGTGTGAAGTAATAAAAAGGAAAATCATGATATTGACTGATAAAACTTAAATTAAGTAATAGAATATTTCACAAAGTGTTTTATAAGATTCCAGTTTATGTGTATGGGTCACAGACTCAATGTGCTTTGCAACACCCACATCATACAACATAAATTCAAACAAAGAGCATAAACTTGGTACATGCAGCTCTCTGCTGGTCTTTGTTGTGGTCATTCCTAAGTAGCGAATGCCTCGGAGGAAAGGATGAAAGGCAGCTGTTGAACGCTGTTTTGGCCTTTAAGCTCACAGAGCTTGTGGAATTCCCAAAGAATGTGGTCCAAACTCCAAACCCTCTTAAGTCAACCTGAGCTGCTCTCACTAGCCCTCTTTTCATGCTTAGTTGCAAACTACACAAGCTTGTGTGTATGCATGAGTTTGCGTTTCATGTGCATGCCTAACTGCCGCCCAGTGCGCGAGTGCGATCGCCAAAGCGGCGCGGAATCGCTGCCTATCACGGTGTAACCCTCTTACTTCCCCCGTCATTTAAGGTAGCTGCCGCAGAACAAAAGGCCCCGTTTATTCCCTATCCATCGCTTAATACAGTGTTTATAGTCACGAGGTGGCCTGAGGAATTGGCTGGGACATGCTCATTATGTAATGGCACTCTGAAGTCTGTGTGGCTGGAGTGTGTTGAAGATGGGAAGTTTTTCGGTGCCGTGTGGTGCCTCATGATTATTAATGAGGGAAAGCAAAAGAAAGCTAAAGAAGAGGGGTTGATGGTTTTCTAAATGAGGGAAAAGGATTGAACTGTGGATGAAACTAGTGTTTGTTCTGCCCTCCAGTGGTGGATGAGATTATTGTGTGTGTAAATTAGCTTTTCACATTTAATGTTTAAAAGTAAATTGTACATCCTGAGTTTTTATTTAATTTAAATGTGTTGATGCAAATTTGCTTGTTTACGCATGTGGTTGCAGTCACTGCAGTCTTCGTGCACACTAATTGATTCTGTGTGTGTATGTGTGTGTTTTTGTGTTTTCCCAGGTGATGATCAGAGGGGAGGAGTGGCACTACATTGCCACCCAGGGCCCGCTAGCCAACACCTGTGCAGACTTCTGGCAGATGGTCTGGGAGCAGGGGGTTAACGTCATCGCCATGGTTACTGCCGAGGAGGTACACACACACACATATGCACACACGGCACGCGCAGATGTTGGTATTTTTCAGCTGTCGACAGCTGGCGTTTGTCTGTGTGAGAGAAGCAGGACGACAGTCGAAGTGTGTGTTCCTGTGTCTTTGTGTTTATGTGTTAAGTGTTAGAGCTCATCCCGTCCATCTATATTCCTTCATCCACTACTTCTCCTTCTTCCTTCTCTCCAATCACCAATCCATCCTCGTCCTCCAATCTTCACCCTCTCTTCCATCCAGGAGGGTGGCAGGTCCAAGAGTCACCGCTACTGGCCCAAACTGGGCTCCAAACACAACTCAGCCACTCACGGCAAGTTTAAGGTCACCACCAAATTCCGCACCGACTCCGACTGCTATGCCACCACGGGGTTAAAGGTCAAACACCTGCTGTCTGGCCAGGAGAGGACGGTCTGGCACCTGCAGTACACTGACTGGCCTGAGCAGGGCTGCCCCGAAAATGTCCAGGGATTCCTCTGTGAGTGGGATTGTGTCATCATCATCAGTTTGTGTGAATTTCAAGACATAACAGGAAGTGATGAAACGATCACTGAACCTTCATTATTTAATGTCTAATTAAAGGAATAGTTTGGCATCTTGTAAAATATGCTTATTCACTTTCTTGCAGAGAGTTAGACAAGAAGATTGATCTCACTCATGTCTTTATGGTAAATATGAAGCTACAGCCAGCAGGCAGTTAGCTTTGCTTAGCATAAAGACTGGGAGTAGGGGAAAAAAGTTAACCTAACTCTCAATGAAAAGAAACAAAAAAAAAGAAACACTTACCAGGATCTGTAAAGGAAACCAATTAGCTCAGTTGTTTAATCCATAAAAATAAAAAAAACAGTAATTAGTGGTTTTACCTTTGGACAGAGTCAGGCTAGCTGTTTCCCCTGCTTCCAGTCTTTAAGTTAAGCTAAGCTAACTGCCTCCTTAATCTAGCTTCATATTTCTAGAACTGATATGAGAAAGGTATTGATATTCTTCTCTATCTTTGCCACACACAAAATGCTATTAGCAACAAGAGCAGATAACCGCATTCAACAAACTCTCTCTTCAGCCTGGATGACACAATGCGCACGTCTTACATTTGTCTCTTTCTTCTTTCCCGCAGCCTACCTAGAGGAGATCCAGTCTGTAAGGAGACACACTAACTCCATGCTGGACACCTCAAAGAGCCTCAATCCACCTGTGGTGGTGCACTGTAGTGCCGGGGTGGGTCGCACCGGAGTGGTCATCCTCACTGAGCTCATGATCAGCTGCCTGGAGCACAATGAGGTGGGTTTGATAACAGGGTTGCAATATTCAAGAGTCTGATTGGGCTGTAATTACAGTTTTTTTTTAAAGATACGCCACATTTGCAAAACATTATATACAGTTTCTCATCAAAGTATGATCACTTTATTCTTTTCATTCAGTGAATCCTCTGTAGTGAGACAATGCAAATGTGAGAGGAGAGGAGGCAGGTTAATGGGCTTTAATGTAACTGGGTGTATTTTCTTTTTCTAACCACCATTCAATATTTCGAGCCTTGTTACTGCACAAAATAATGAAGCTCAAAAGAATACATTTGGCAGTTTACACCCCTAAAGGATGGACTCTCACTTTCCTCCTTTTATTTCACGTTTTCAATTACCGTATTTTGTCTCTTGTCTCCTCTTCCCGACCCCTTCAGCCAGTGGAGGTTCCCACCATGTTGTCAGGACTGCGGCAGCAGCGGATGCTGATGGTGCAGACCATTTCCCAGTACAAGTTTGTCTACCAGGTCCTCATCCAGTTCCTCAAGAACTCCCGCCTCATCTGAGCCCGGGATCCTGACCTCTTCCCTAACACGAGGTGTCAGAATGGCACCAGATAATGACAATGGTACTTCAAATTAGCACGAGGACTGTGCAGATGCAGTCTTAACTGATAGCTGGTTGGAAGCAGATACAGAGATTCATGTTGAGTTTTCTATGTGGCAGTTTATGTTTGTGGAAATTCTAGTGGATTTTAATACAAACTAACCTCAAGGGAGAAAAGGATTCGTGTAGGCTGGTATAGAAACTGACAAACATTTCTCTGAATCAGTGTATTTGCGTTGTTCTATTTTTCTCCCTGGGTTTTATTCTTGGACCTGGTCCTTGCGTGTGTGCATGTTTGTGTGTTTTCTTCATGCAGACAAGCTGCGTTGTTTTGCCTGCAGGTGTGAATGCGTTTGTCTGAACCTGTGTTTTGGGGGATTTCTTAAGAAATATCTTGAGAAATCAAATGTCTGTTTCAGTTTGGATAGACTGCCTGCCTGCTACATTTCCCGTTATTTAGCCATCATTAGAAAATAGCACTATGCTATATGAGCAGTAGGTGGCAGCAGTATTATTACTATTTTCTATACTCTGAAAGAGTTTGCCAGACAAAAGTATTTTTTAAATCACTGTTCTAAAATGTTCCTTTATTTTTAACAGAGTATTGATTAATACAGCAAATATTTACTTCAACATGATAACAAATGTTTTTATTTAATTAGATTGTGGTCGCCTTTGCCATTGAACGGAGCTTGCCCTGTCGATTTTTCCCTGTCTCCATTTTTACTATATTTTTTGGAAAGCCTTTCTTGTCAAATGGGTCACTCCTATGTTCCTTCTGGAGCTGCCTCAACGGATAGATTTCTATTAAGATCCCTTCTTCACATACTTTACAAAAACACACAAAGTAAATGTTACTTTGTTTATTGAATCCCAGCTGCTCCCTCCTTACATTTCATACCTAAAAGCATTTCTAAAAGTCTAAAAGGAGTTTGTCCAATGAATTTGAGATCATTTATAAATATCATTTCACTGTTTGCATTTGCAGTCAAGAGAACTGTGTCCTTATACAGCGAATACTGTATCATTGTGCCTTATTGAAACATGAAACCTAGAGAGAAGTCACCTGGCTGACATTCTTATCCTTGTTTTATGGTTCTGGATGGATTTGATTAACTAAATTCCTTTGTTTTTAACCTCCAAAGATTAAATCTTTAATCAGTATTTAATAGTTAGTGTTTTGTTAACACACTAAATAACAACTTTAACATTTCTAATCATTTCCGTAACTCTCATGTAAGGATTTGGCAGTAGGAGAACGCTGGTGCCTTGGTTTATTTTTGAAGTATAAAAGTGACACAACTGACTTTGCCAATAAAGGCAGCCTTTTTAAATTAATGGAACCAAACCCATTTGATTACTGAATCCTGTTCATAAAATCACACTCTGAAAAATTTCCTTTTACATGTTACATTAAATGTACTTTTTTTCCCTGAATCCTAATGCAAAGCCAGACATGTCCAAAATAACTTTGTACATAATGGGCATGTGAGAAAAGATTTCTACAAATGTTTTATATAGTTTCTTTTTTTTTGACTTGGTACCCTAAAAATACCGCAACATAATAAACTATGCATGCATTTTTATATTTCATTGTATATATTCTCAAATAAGTATAAGCTTTATGCTCTCTTGACATATAAGTGTTTTGTTGCACTTCTGTTCTCTTTTCTCACATGGCATTCCACTGTTTGTTCATATTTAATTTTTCCCCTTAATTTTTCTTTTTTGGCAAAACTTCTAAATACCTTTCAAAGTATGTGTACATATGTTTTGTATATGCGTTTTCAGTGCATCAAGTCTTGTTTTTCTCTCCCCAGACATGTATGAACCTGTCGTACTTGCTTATTATGCAATAAAGCCTTATTTTCTTTAAGACTGTGGCCACAAATTCATTTATTTCGAAATAAAAATGTTCTTTTAGCTTGTAAAAGAAAGTGTGTGTGTGTGTGCGAACGTGCGTGTGAAACACTCACACAAGGTGTTAATGCAAACACAGGGCTCTATCCCAGTCCTCCTTTGTGACCCACATTCTGCAACGTTAATAGGCCCCTTGTGGTGAGGCAGCTGTCCTGATTGGCTGACAGGGATTTTGTTGCATTGACCCCCCCCCTACACAAATATGTAAACAACTCCACTGATGGATGGCCGGGTCCAACTGACGTGTCAGTAATGTGCCAAAAACAAATATGAAATCATTAACAATTTGGAAAATAATACTTAAACACAATTCAACATGAGTAAAAAGCATCTTTCACAATATCAGATTTTCACATGACTGAACATTAAATGCAAGCCTGGTATGAAAGTATACTACATTCAACAAACAAACAGGTTCTTGCATACGTAATACTGACGTGAAATGTTAAATCTCCAGAATTTTTTGTTTGTGTTTCAGTAGCTACCAAAAACAGTAGAAAGTGCCTTCAGTTCTGTAAAGCTCAAAATCAAAGGAGTGTAGTCTATGCAGTCCTCAGGGAAAAGGCCAGTTCCATCGTTTCTTTCCTTTCTCTTCATTTTTGTGCAATCTCTTTGCGCAACTCTGTCAAGTAGAAGTGATCCTTCCCATGGGCCACCTCCATTATGGCCATTGCCTGTAAACAAACACATATATATATATATTTTTTTTTTTTACAGAAAAGTATGAAGATGATTTCTAGGTCTGGTTTTATCAATCCTCATTTTGGTGCCAACTGAAATGTGTCTATAAATTTCAGACTGTAATTGATTTAGTTAAGATTTAGATTCAAGTTAATGAATGACTGCTTGTGTTTATACATTTTAGATTTAAGAAGAAGGCTTATTTTGTTAAATGTGTTAAATTAAATCATGAAAACCATCTTTATATTTCTCCAAGTAAGGTTTTGTAAAAACTTTTGGTATTGGTACGAAAAGTAATATCATAGTAAAATGTCAACTGATACCCAGGCCCAATGAATTTGTGAAAATAGTATTTACTGTTATCCACTTAAAAGTGCTTTGTAGCTGCTGTATTTGAGAATGAAAGTCTAATGTAAAAAAGGTCATGTTACCTTCTTGAGAGCGCTGATGCCCATTGAGTGCCTCTCTAGCCCCATGTACAGTCTGCCCAACTTCAGGTACATGGAGGACACATTCAAAGAGTAGGCTGGATACAGCTTGCTGCGTTGGACAGAGATCACACATACTGATTACACTTAAACAAGAGACGTGAACACGAACGTGAGCAAAATGTCTTAATGTCAAACTCCAAAAGTACTGGAAGCTACAATTCCCATTATGAACTTCATAAGCTGTTACTAAGTTACATGTGGAAGGGACACTGACGTTCTGGTGCTATATTTTCAATGAGGGAACTCCCAACTATCCATACACTAATTCATATCTTTACTAATTTAGATGAGAAGAGCATTTAATCAAAAATATAAAGTCTGTAGAAAGATGTGCGTTGCTGACTGTTCACTGTTTCTTAGCACCTGTAAGGTTTGAGGATCTTCTCGCCATATCTGATGGCTCCCACTGCATCTTGCATGTAGAGACAAACCCCCATGGCCTGGTACATCATGTGAAGCATGTAGACGTTTGACTCATCAAAGATGGCTCCCATCTCCTCCAGGCTCTGTTCACACATCTCCAGCAACTCACTAGGGTGTGCCGCGGAGTCAAGGCTGAATCAGCACAAGCTGAGGTCTAACTGAAGCTTCAAAGGGCCTCTGATCACATGATCAAATATTTTACAGTCTGGGAAGCTACTGAAGCTAATGAGTAAGTTAGTTCGGTTCTCTCAAGAGTCACCAATCAAACCAACGTTACTGCAGCTAATGAGAAAATGTACGCTTATCACCACTATCATCATGCAAATCATTTACCAATCAGTCCGTCAGTCAGTCTACAGCTCTGAGTGCAATACAGCAGGGGAACGTGAAGTTTAGCTGTTGAGCTATTAGGCTTATAAGCAAGCTTGATAAACAATGGTTCCTGCAGGTGTTCTTGAGAAAAAATGAAAAGTGCAGACATTGTACAACAAAAGAGAGAGAGTGTTCTTTAGTGACATTAAAGGATATCTTTTATGTGTTTGAAAGCCCGGAACTCTTTGATGGTTTTCCTGGCGTAGCGCACCATGTTGCGGATGGCCTCCGGCTCGATGGGGTCACTCCGCTTACGTACTTTCAACTTTGCCTTGTCCTGGAGGAGAAGAGAGAACACCGTCACACTGTGAAGCGCAGTTTCTAAACTGTGTGTGTGTGTGTGTGTGTGTGTGTGTGTGTGTGTGTGCTGGCCCCTGCTTGTGTTTGTTAACACATTTCACTCAGTGCTACTGATGCTTACCGTGGCCTTGTTTTTACATTCCTGGCACTCACAGGTGAAGTAATAGGATTCTCTCAGCCTGTTGTTGCGGTCGTCAGTTGGATAGAGGAGGTCTATGTAGCTGATAAGCACCTAGAGGTGGAAATATACACAAACACACAGCACATGAGAATCCATCCTTGACACTTTCACTCTTGTCAAATGTCTCAATTTGCTGCCAGATAGTTTCTAAACTGCAGGTTACGAGGTCAGTCTGGAAATAGCCCCACCAGCCTTGTTCAGCTGCTGCATCCCCCCCTTCAACCCACACACACACACACACACACACACTTCTTCAACAGTGCTGTCTTGACACACTGACACGTAAACTGTTATTGACCTGGTACTCATTAGTAGTATTTTGCCTTTCAACCTCACAATCCAAATGTCTATGTCTATCAGGCTTTTCCATTTTTAAACTTCAAAAATACCAGAACCACAACCTGCCAAGCGTGTTTCACGATTTATGGAAATAATTTGACATTTCTTGCTGAGATTTAGATGAGAAGATTCACACCACTCTCATGTCTGTATGGTAAATACTAAGCTACCCCCAGCAGCCTTTTAGCTTATTTTAGCACAAAGTCTAAATATGGGCAAACAGATAAGCTGGCTCTGTCCATAAGAAACAACCTGATCCCTCTGGAAAGTGACCAGTGTCCTCATGCAACCTTACAGTGATAAGAAGACTCCAGGAAGTTAGTGAGTTCGGCCAAGATACAGTCACCTACTGCAAAACCCAGACATGTTGTTTTTAAATTATATTTTGTTCACATTAAATCAACGTTAGGCAGATTTCTTTTTACCTTTGGACAGGCTAGCTGTTCCCCCCTGCTTGCAGTCTTTATGCTGAGCTAATAGTCTCCTGGCTGTAGCTACATATTTAACAGACGGATAGGAGAGTGGTATCTATCTTCTCATCCGACTCTCGGCAAGAAAACAGAGAAATGTATTACCAAAATGTTGAACTGTCCCTTTAAACTCAAGTTGGCAGAAAACACAATCAAGGAACAATGCTTGGCCTCCAGAAGTTGATCAATTCATAAAACCCTTCAATTCCTTATATTGTGAGTATAAATAGTGTGTCATTTAATTTACTGCACTTTACTAGTTAAAAGGTGATTCAGTGAATCTTCTTCCTTTGGTTTCCGTTCAGGCTGATCCATCAAATCAAGCTGACTCGAGGTCACAAACAAATGTTTCACACTCTCTGCCTTCTTGTGATGAGCATGGCTCTCTTCTACACACACACACACACACACACACACACACACGCACGCACACACACACTGAAAAAAACTAACTGAACAAGACCCAACCCCCACTAATGGCAGCTGTCGCCTTTCCTCACTTCATCTCCAGCCTTCATGTCCTGCACCGCCCGAATCTCAGCCACCGTCCCGTTATATGTGACTATGACGCTGGGAAGGCAGCTGTGGTTTATCAGTGCCACACTGTGGAGAGACAGACAGAAAGAGAATGGGAGCAGTGAGAAAAGGGCCAACTTTGTATTGCTCAAGACAGTGACATTTTATTTGTATTATTTTACACTACTTTATTTTAAGTGGTATATATGCCATATGCTACAACTGCACTTACAACCTTTACACATGCTGCTGAAACGGTACAGAATGAAAATGTGCTCGTATGTATGCATGTGTGTTTTATTTCTTACTCTGGGTAAACTGCAGTACCCATGTGGGACAGTTCATCGTCCTCTATAGTGAAACCATTACAGGCAACCTGTTGAATAAAGGAAGCAGGGGAAGGAAAGAAAGAATGTAAATACATACGTCTGTTCATCCTGTTTTAACATCAAATGATATATATTTGGCTTCGTTCCTCAAACTCCAGAGGTTGATGGGGAAGTCGTGTTAGTATTACTAACTATTAGAGTGTATATATATAATTATCACCAGTTATTTATGTGTGTGTCAGTAGTACCTGGGAGAAGAGTGTGAGCAGGTCTTTATGGCCAGGCAAATCCAAATGTTTGGAGTAAAAACGATGCAGTCCGGCAACATCTCCCTCATTCATCTCTCTTTTCTCATTATCTACATCCTCCACATCTGTTACAGGAAGAAGAAGAAAAGACATTTAAATTTTAATGAACAGATGTGTTTTTAATTTAAACATATTTATTTAACAATTTTATTTGCTTTTATATAAAATTAGGTGAACCACCACCACTTATTCCAGGCTAAGGTTCTTAGCTGGTTTAGAGAAGTTTTCATCAAGTCCAGTGTAATCTCTAAGAACTGTAAGGGGATAAACTCTTCGTCACTCTCACTATGCCAAGGCAGAAACACACTGTCACCACGTCATTCATATACAACCAGCTGCCAGACTGTGTATTTGTGTGTGTGTGTGTGTGTGTGTGTGTGTGAGGCAATTTATTCTCGTACATTAGACACTCACACTGACTCAGCGGTTCAACAGAAAACTGGACATGAAGATACACAGGATCAAAGTCACACACAAACATGGCAACACTGACAAAACTGTATTTCTTTTAACAGCAAACATTGCCATGCTCCTCTTCAGACTATTCTTGACAGGATACCATATTGCAATTAAGTAATATATGAAAATACTTTTAGGATTTCTGTTTGAGAATCTCAGGAAATTATATGAACAGAAATCTGTTCAGGAAAAATCTCACATATTCTATTACTAAAGGAAATAGAAGGAGCAATGACGAATTGTGTTATGTTCCACAGTGTTTTTGTGGTAAGACTGCCAACAACTGTGTAGGTACACGTTTTTTTCTATCAGTTGTTTCTATTATTAAAACAGAGTGATCCTATAATATTAAACTCACAATGGACAGTTTTTAGGAAAAGAATCAAAATCGATGCAGCAGAACCAGAGACATTGTCTATTTTGTTCCGTGCAGTCTTCCTTATCAAAATCTGGTGCCTACATTACCCACAATGCAACATGACTGCAAACAGTTTAGTCTGAGATTCTGGTGCGTTGTGCTAGTAGCGACTAATGTTGCCCCGAGCTGTTAGCCAAAAAAGGCATTATACTTTTTTTTCCCACATATACAGTAGCACTCCACAGCACCTGTAAGCAGACTTAAATCTGTAAAATCAGTGGAGTACACATACACCATATAATATTTATATATTTATACACACAATATTTGTTTCTGTCAGGAAATTGTATATTGTATTGTTTTATACTGTATATAGCACTGTGTTGTTTTTTTAAACTTATTCTATTCTATTTATGTATTTTGCACTGCTAGGACATGAGGAAACAGCAATTTTGATATCTATGTATGTACTGCTCATACTGTGATATTGACAGTAAAGCTCTCTTATCTTATCTTATCTTATATTAGTTAATATACTTTTAAATATGAAATTCTATGAATTCTCTTAATATGATTAACTCGATCAGACACCATTTGTCCCACAAAGTCTTTGCTGTGTGTGTCAGTCTCAAGTGCTCTTGCTTCCCATGTAAGTTGTTGTGTTGTCCATTCTACCTACATCTACAGGATATATATATATATATATATATATAGATGTGGCCATGGGTGTTTCTCTCAGTCTAATCGTAATAATCTAGGGACACTTAGGAGAGTCTCTGAACTACAATGAAGCTGCACAGACACTTTCCTGGTGGGTTTATAAATGTTGCCTCCAAATGTGTGCTTTCTTTCATACCTGTGTGTTAAAGGAGCGGTTACTCACGTGATTGCATCTCCCCTATGAGCATGATCCTCTCAGAAACACATCTTTCTTTCTGCGTTTTCTGTGGAAAACGGACACGTTTAACAGAAATGACCTGAATGAACCGCACACTGTGTCTGTGTCTTTTATTAACTGCCCAACCTTCTTGCTGAGGATCCGGGCCACCAGGCGGGACATCTCTGACGGGCACCAGTTCTCTCCATATGCAATCATTGCAGAGCACTCCAACTTGTGCATGGCCCAGTCCTCTTTCTGCACACACACAAACACGCATACATATTATAATGACATGCAAAAGAACAACCCTCTAGTTTAAAGCCAATTCAGCTATTTCCAGTTTAGGTCCTGCTAAAACAAAAGGCCTAGCAGTTTGCATATATCGCCCCTGAGCTACACTACCAGCTGAAGCATTAAGCAGCATGGTGGAAAGTGACTCCACGCTGTGTTAATCTAACGCTACCCTCACACATTTAGCCCTCCATATGCAAACGGACCCATTTAGTTCATCATAATCAAGTCTGGGCAAGTTTATCACACAATATATATTTCATCATTTGCATGTTTCATATCAGTCCTAACTACACTAACAGACACCAGCCAATGGGTGACTAGGGGTTCATCTCAGCTGCATGTTCTTTGACTGGCGAAGGAAACTGCATAAAATTGCCATGAAAACTCTGCACACAAGGAATGTGCTAAGATGAAACTCCACCCAGATCCTTCACACTGTAAGGCAACAGAGCTTATCGCTCAACCACTATGAATGTCTAGATCATTTCACGTCAATCCATAGAATAGGTGTTGACAAAAGTGTCAGGACCATCCACTCGCAAATATTATCAATTCTCAGGTGAATCTGCTTGTACTCCAACATACAGTAGCTATGTTTATTTTCCAGTAAAAGAAATACACAGTAATATTCTGGAGCTATGAGCTATAATATAGGGCCCATTGTCCATATATATATACTGTTTCCTACCTGGCATTTTACGTTGCAGTAGAAGGCTTTCTTGCACTTCCCACATCTTGCCAAACCTTTTTTCCTATAAACAACCAAAAAAAAACAGGGTTTATTAGCTCATGGATAGCAAACAGCATACGATTAAAAAGTTAATGAAAGATCCTCACACATCTTTGTATGATCTCCCAGCCAAACAAACAAACAACACTCAAACGTCTGACATAGCTCAGCGGATAGTGGAATATCTACTGTAGTTGTATGTGAGTAAATGGTGTATGCACGTTTGGGCACATGATGCTCCATTACTCTAAGACAAGAAGCAGCAGTTGCTAGTGGCCTGTCGTAACTGATAGCAATGAAGGGCTTTAAAACATTCTGTGGTATTAATAGAGGCGACCTTATGACAGATCAGCTGTCTTTCTACCACACTGAAACAGTAAAGCAGTCCATAACTCCAGCCAAACAACAACCTGATGTAAAGTACAGGTTTAACCCCTAGTTTCATTTGCTTTTTGTCACCTGATAGTTAAGGATCACTGGATAATACAAACAATGTCACTGCACAGAATCCAAACTGTGCACAAAATTAGACTAACTATAACTTTTCACATCAGTTTAAAGGAAGATCATTATAGCAGCACAGGCAGCACACATCTCTCAGTACTTCAATATCATTAAAGAATCAAAGAGAACAGATTACAGTAGCATCAATGTAAATCATCTTCACAGAACCTTCCCAAATAAAATGACAACATGGGCAATAACAAATTTAACACATTTCTCAATGTTAAGCATTAAACATATATAAACTGCTGCTGCATGAGGGATGATTTACATCACAGTACTCTCAATACAGAAAAAGGTGTGTATGCAGTGCAACCAGTTGCATCCATACCAACCTGTAGACTACAGGACAAAGACAATCGTTACACATTAGATTAGATTAGAATGTAACTGACTGTTATCATTATTACTGTAACAGGTATACTATAACACACCCAAGTAAGGAAACACAATCAGGACAACAAATGAACGACAAAGTTAGAAAACGTGAATTATGATTGATGAACTATCGATGTTGCTGTGCTTAAAAAAGAAGAATATAGGCCTATGCACCTGTATTCATGATTACCGTACTAAACGATCACTCCATAAACTGATTTAAACATAGTAAAATGGAATGTCTCTGCAAAATAGATCACCACAAATATTATTTGCAACAATAGCCCCTTAATTAATCACAGCTACAGCTGGAAAGACACTGTATTCTGCAATCATAATGCCATTCACATACCCCCAGAGCTGGCAACAGAGGTTACACTTGTGGAACAGGATATGATCCACCAGAGATGAGCCACAAAACCAAAATAGATTTTATGACAAACATGACATGGTGCTGTGTGGTGGTCAGATCTAATAGGAAATCAATCATATGTAACTTTAATAAGGTGTTGCAGCCACATGATGTCAGGTAAGATACGTGTATCTGATACAGGCAGAAGTACTCTAACTCTTTATGAACTGTATCACGCAATACTTAGAGAGAAAATGAAACACGGTGTCACAGCATGCAGGGATAAAAATAACCATTTACCTGGTGAAGCAGCACTCGCAGTAGGAGCCTCTCTCCTTTGCGGACAGCACGTAAGAGTACGCCTGGCAGGAAAACAGCAGCTCTCCAACTTTAAAGGGTCTGGTAACGCGGAGACCTCGCCCTTTTCCCGGACTCTCAAACCTCTCAAGACCCTCGATGCTGCCCGTCATGGTGCCTCCTTCGGGTTGTCTTCCTCCACAGTGACTCACAAGGACCCGGGAGAGAGGTGGGATGTGGCACCCCGGGCTCAGCGCGCTGGGGCGTCACCCTTCCATAAATAATAGTTCTTGGCATCCTACAGAGGATCCAAGGATGGCCAGTGGTCCCATGGCAACAAGACCCCCTTTGTTCGCAACCACAAATGCAGTGGCGTTTTCTACCAGGAACCAAGGAAACCGCGTCCCTCACAATCCACAACAGCTGTCGTTGTTATTTTAATTAAAATACAGAATAATTACCTTTGTCACATTCTTATTCTGTTGTTTCCCCAAGTTTTCATTGAGTTTTGTCAAATGAGTGAAACAGCGCCCCTAGCGGCCGGGCTGTGTGGTCAACGATGGTCGTTACGCAAATATGTAGTAAGAAGTTGATTTGAAAAGTAGTATCAAACAATCAGGTAGCGAATGGGTCTCTGGATAAGAAACTTGAAAGTGAATTGTGAAGACAGCCATACTATCTGCTCCAATAATAAACGACTGAAAGCTGGCTAACATAGGCCTAATCTAACTGAAGCAACCAGGGGAGTTAGCTAGCTTGTTTTCCAGTGTTGCTAACCACATAAGCTAACTGTGTGTTAGCCAGCAGTGATGAGGAGCTCTGACAACAAACCGTCACAGCAACAAGTGCAGTGCGGCTATGCAAATAATGTGAGTCAGATGAACCCACATTCGTTCTGGCTGTTTCTTTATCTGTCTGTCTCTTTGCTCGCTGTTTTTTTATGTTGTTGTTTTTCTGGCTGCCTGTGTGTATTTAAATACTTCCTGCGTGGTTGTTAACGTTATGAGGTTATGTTATGCAAGATATTGTGGTATCGGCCGTTTGCGGTGTGCAAGGGGTGTTCATTATGCGTTGATACCTTCTGATGTGAACGTACAATTTTAAATCTGTGAATATTTCTATTATTAACAATTTGTAGTATTCAGTCTGTGCCTGCTTCAAGTATAAGCGTTGTAGTGCTGTATATCTTCTAATGTGAAGAAGATACACAACAGTGTGAAAGTATGATTTGTTGTAGTCCAGCACAATGGAAGAGTAGTCACAAACTACAAATCTGACTTTGTTCACTTTGTTGATGAAATACCATTAAATACAATTGAACCTGGGCAGCAATTGTTCTTTGATATGTGATATGTCAAACTGATATAATCCAAAATCAGAGAATATATCATTTCTTATCATGATATGAAATATATCCATATTTAGTCCTTTTTAAGGAAACTTTTAATGAAAAATATAAGACATCAACATTCTTCTTTGGTTAATGCAGTAAATTAAACACCTGGAATATGATTTTGTTCCATCACAGATATCATAGAATGATTATTTAGAGAGTGGACAGAGGACAGAGATATGTAGTAAGAATGAGGGGAGAGAGGAAAGGGAATGACATGAGTCTCAAACTGTGGACATCACGATTCAGGGTCAGCGCCCTATACCCCAAGCCTCTGTGGTACACCTGCCTATATTAACTCTATAAAGGACTTTTTGCTAAATGTTTGTGGACTTGCAGGAAGAACACCAGCCATAATGAAGTACCTATTTTTATACGTTTTTTGCTACTTTTTGCTGAAGTTCAATAAGGCCATCTGGTGGTGAAGGCCAAGAATGTCTTGGCAAGTGATGCTTACCCTATTGTACAAATTCACTATTTGTGCTGTGGCAGCTGTGTGCTTCATTCACTAAATAAATGAATGAAGTTAAATATTCAACTGTGTCAACACTGGCCTTGATTGCGTTATGTGTAAACGTAGCACTTTATTCATTATGTGGATCAGACTGGGTCAGATTAATAGAAGGGCCTTCATGTTCTCCAGCTTGTGTACACTTTTGTCATGTTGTGCCATCATGTGGGTGTTAATTGTCAGTGCACCCTCAAATGATCTCGAAGCCCACCCATGATGCATCACAGTCGGCCAGTCGACCTCAGACACAGACAGATTATCCGGCGAATACTTAGTGAGTTCCAGCGGGACGACCGGCGTTTTATACACAGAGGTAGAGAGGGAGAGCTCAGGTCAGGGACTTGATCTTGAGTAAATTGAAATATTTCATAAGCAACCATGCAAACATATTACACACACGCCTACTCTCTCTCTCTCTCTCTCTCTCTCTCTCTCTTTCTCTCTCCCCCCCCCCCACACACACACAAACAAGCACAAACCACTGTGAAGATTTGTCCCTCATCTGTATCTGAAGGCTTTATCCAACCTTGCCCCAGTTTCACCCGATTTATTATAATTCCATTTTTCCAGTCTTTCAATCTAAAGATTTGTTCTTCCTCATTTTTTAATAACGTGCAAGCAAGGGAGGCATGTCCCTGGGAGATTATGTCGTCGTCTTTGGCGTCTCGTCTTGATTACATCAGAGGAACCTGATTTGATTAGGAAGAAACCCCCTGTTTCAGTACGCGTTCTCTTTAGACCTCCCCACTGTGCTGATTTCTTGCTTTGTCAGAAGGGATGATCTTGATGAATATGATCTGAAAGAGGGAGGGAGAGGGGGATTAAGTGAAAGGATTATAATTTCAAATGACGAGAAATAATAAGAAACAATAAATCCTAAGTAGATTTAGTTCTCAAGGAAACCCTGTTAGGGAAAATCAACAGAATAAGAGACAGGGCAGAGGTATTGAATAGATCCAGTCGGCCTGACCTGTTTGGTCTGAGAGAAAAGTTCATGTCTTCTTTTTCTCTTACAAACTCAAATTGAATGCATCGCACTATAACATTTGTATTGTTTCCAAGTCAGTTGTTGTCATTGTTCTCTGGTAATTATTGATTGTATCTAGAATTCATTCAACACTCAAAGTGTGAACATCTTGGCTCATGTGCTTGCAAAGTCTGACTGCTCTTATTTACAGATAGCTGTAGAGCCCCAAAGATAAGGCGATTATGTGATCGGCAGAAAATCAACCAGCAACCTTTTTGATTGATGTTAATTGGTTCAGCAATTGTTCATGCAAAAAAGCCAAATGTTCTGTAGATCCACCTTTTCCAATGTGAGGATTAGTTTTACTGTGAGTAAAACACTATTTCTCGACATTTTCTGATGCTGCTTTTCTTTGGTATATTTGTTTGTAAAGTCAACATTTTCAGTCCTTGTATTAAAAACTCAAAACAATAAAAATAAAAAAGTCTTTAATGCAGTAAATTATGCTGTAAACCAAAGCAGACATGGCTAGCAGACACTGGAGCATAGTACTTCAACAGGGGGCACCATACTGTACATACTGGACCGTTAAAATATAGAGCTTTATACAGATCCAGATGGGTGGACTGGTTTATTGTTAATATAAGAGCCTGTCATGTCATGGTTTGCTGTAGCAGTATTATCCTCCTGTTTATTTTATAAGCTATCAAGGGGCTCACACAGTGTTCAAAGGCTTACCTGCCTCTGTTTAGTCATTTTTTGCACACTTTTTCCTGTCGTTAACCTTTCCTGCCATTATACCTGCCATTCCCCACCTGCCCTGTAGTTGTCCTCAGCGTGTTCACCTGAACCCCTCACTCACCAGCACACCTGTTTGCCATTCCCGCACCAGCACCCCTGCACATATTTTCCAGACCCTCTTTCCCCATTAATTTGCCCGATTGTGTAATGTACTACCCATTCTTACTTTTCCAGCCTTCAAGCTTATTGCCTGCCTGTTCCTTACTACAGCCTGCTCCTCCTCCTCCTGCTTTGCATGCCCTCACTGACTGATTACCTGTTGCCGAACTCTGCCTTTAACTTCTCACCAAGCAAAACAACTGATCGCTTTCAACTTCTCAGAATCAGAATCGGAATCAGCTTTATTGGCCAGGTATGTGTACATACTAGGAATTTGACTCCGGTATTATCTCGCTCTCAGTGTACATACGTGAAGTAGACAAACAATGTTTTTATGATACAAGTGCAAATGAGCAGAGTGCAAGGAATAAATATAACTATGGTATAATATGATATATTCTCTGCCTTTAAGTCCTGCTTTTCTGCGCCACCGTTACAGTTTTACTGTCTCATAATTTCTCTGCATGTTGCCAGAGCCCTCTCCACCCTGCACCTCTTCAAGGATCAAACTACATAAGCACGCCGGTTGTTTTTACACCCTTACAAGACAAAGTAGAACTTATGGTCACACTGTTGTTGAATATACCCAGTACATTGTCACATTGGAGACCTCGTAAAACGGCAGCTGCTAATTCCTCTCTGCCACGAGGTCGCGGATGAGTTTATTGTGTGAAATCCATTGCGGTTAAAGACCTCTGCTGCTTTCGGTCTTGCAGCTTGGCGGACCGAGGCCTCCTCGCTTCATATTCATGACCTTGTCATCGCATGCCGTTCCCAGGCTGCTGCGCTAACTAGGGGTCGTGAGCGGGGCACGGCCTGAGAGATGGACGGTGCTGTGTGTTTGCGTCCAGTAGGGAGAGTATCGGATTATTCTGGGCTGTGTTTTGGGAGGGCGTGCACGCCGAGACCCTATGTAATTGTCCCTTTATTCTCCTGAGCCGAGCCGATACAGTAACTCCACATTCTTTCTGATGAACTCACACCGACTGAGACAGTGTCTGCTATCCCGCGTCGTCTCTTGTCAGCAAGTTAGGGAGCCAAGGGGCCTTAAGCCTTAACCCCCTGTCTCCACTCCTGGCTGGGGGGGAATGTGACGCCTGCCTGCCTGCCTGCTAGCCCGCTTGGCCGTCTTAGCCCTGTGGGCTTTGCAGGCGTGGAGCTTCATCTCCCACTGTTTATCCATGTGTCTTTGCTTTGGCTCAGGCCCTGCGCTGTAGGCCACTGTGGGCTGAGTGGGGTCCACTGCCCTATGTCACCCACCTAAGCTCTGCTTTCACTGGAGGGCTTAGCGCCTCACCCCTCGGCCGCTTTATGAGCAGACAGCTGGGCTAATCTGTCTCCCTCTTTCTTTCTCCTTGGATCTTGCCTCATCTCTTCTTTTGGCTCCTTTGGTCGTCTATTTGTAGTCCAGTTTGCTCTCATGCCTTTCAAACACCGACACTGCTGTTTCTGTTTCTTCAGAACACACACACACACACACACACACACACACACACACACACACACATTTTGCATGCCTCTGTGTCAAAAAGACAGGAGAATCACTGGAGAAATGTTTAGGTTTGATTCGGAGCTCATCAGGATACATCTGGATTCACCACTTGTGGCCGACTCTTGACACTTCTCGTAGGCCTGAATCAGACTATTGGTCAGACAAAACTAGACATCTGAAGATGTCACCTTGGGCTGTGGGAATTTTCATTTTCCATTATTTTCTGACACTTGCAAATTAATCAATAATGATATAATTGTTAGTATCAACCCTTAGAAAGACACAACTTTATAGGCTTCTGAATGGGTCACTGTTTTCAGGTGGGGACCTGTGCTGGTTTATGAGACAGGTTGTGAAAGCGGTTTGATTGCATTACTAGTCAAAAAAAACAGTTTTAAGGCATCATGATTGTTTATTGAAATAGAGTAATGTGCTTTAAAGTCCTAATTTGAGTTCATATATACCTCTATGGCTTGTAATAGGATATAACTTCTCTGCAGTGAATCTGACTGTAAACAGCCATATTGTTGTTCTGCCTGAACGTTACGTCGAAGTCCGAGATTTGAGCCTTGAGTTCAGCATTTCTGGGTTACAGAGACTGACATCACTTCACTCTGCATTCTTTCCATCCTCCACTTGCATCCATTTTATCCTCCGCCCTTCATCATTCCCTCTTCCTCACACCATCTCTCCCTGTCCACCCTCCCTCTGTCCTTCCATCTTTCTCTCCTCCTCTTCCTCCGCCTGCCTTCCCTCCTCCTTCTCCTCTTCGCTGTCCTCTTCAGCCGTCCGGCTAAACTTAGAAGTGACAACAGTTGCAGGGTGACACCAAGGGCTAAATAAGACCAGAACAATGGCTTCCCCCCTCCTTCTCTTCTCTTCTCACCCCCCCCCCCCCCAATCTCCCCCTTTAATAGACTGCCATTGTTCTCTCCCTTCACTGTTGCTCTTTCAGGGAGTTTGTTAGCTATGCTAATGAAGGTTGGGCTTGTGTGGGTTTAGCGAGTGGGGATTTGATGCTCTTTAACTGGGCGCTTTTAGAAAGGAGAGGCGATCATAAGTGTGGCCGGGCGGCTTTTTACCACCAGTCAAATGTCACAGGCGTGTGGATGTGATACAGCGGTGGATGAGTTACTGTTACATTCCTCATGCACTGGCTTCCATTTGATACACTGAAACTTTCATAACCAGGACAGGAGTCAGCAAAATGTATAAAAGACGGTATTGTGGAAGAATATGTACCACTCCCTGTCTCCAATGCACAATGTACTGTGTGTGTCAGCATGTCAGAGTCCTTGCAGAAAAAAGGAGTCGAGTAAGACAAGATGCAGAGACTACAGTAAGTATAGTGGAGTCAGTCATCCAATCAGTCAGTAAGTCTGAAAATAGCCTGGCTGGTGGCTCCTTTTGAGCTTTCCTCTAAGAGGAATTCTCTTTCTCCTTGGTGTATTTATAGTGCCTGTGCATTGTTTCCTACAGCCCTGTTGCAATCAAAGGAAGTTGGCTTGCTAAGTATACAGATATTTTCCTTTGTCCCTATGTTTAGCAGGCTTGGAAGAGTCTAATGTGTGTGTGTGTGTGTGTGTGTGTGTGACTGCATGGATGTGTTTCTGTATGAAGTGTGTGCATGCTCATGGGTATTATGTCAGGTTGTAGGTTTATTTATGTGTGTAATCGTATATGTACAGTGATACATCCTCTAATTGTTTGCGTGTGTTTGTGTGAGTGTCTCTGTAAGCCGCTCATTGACAGCCTGACCTTTTATTTGAGAGGTCCTGTGCCCTCACAGGTTGTGGGTGCATTGGTATGCTTTTTGTTTGTCTATTGTATGACCTGTTAGTGTTTACCATAATTAAGGTTTTTCTTTTTTCATCTCTTTGTAAATGATTTAAACTAAACTCCTGGTTACAGTGCAGCAAGTTTCTTTTAATGTCCAAAAAGTAACCTCTTACTATCATTAAAATAGTTTTTCACATTTCATGTCTTCCATTCATTGAACACGGACATTATAATCAGATTTGTCTAATTGCTTTATAAATGCTTTTGATGAAAATTAGATATTGGAGCCCACCTCTCAATAAAGTAATTAGCTCTGTTTGAATGGTAACCATTACATGTTAATGCTCTCCTTGGTCCAATATTTTCATTGGTGGTGCCAGCCAAAATATGATTGCCTGACATTTTAAATGTCACAAGGACTGATTCAGTAGTATGTCAAAGCCTTGACCCGTCATTCTCTGGAGTTGCCGCTGTGCCTCCAATTCCCTGTAATTGGGGATTCAGCCGATGGGCTGCACTATACCGTAATCGTTCTCACACTCAACAACACACACGCGCACGCGCACACTGGAGTGAAGCGCACGTTAAAAGCACAGGTGACTCACTCACACAATATAAGACGCACACAGTTACACCTTGAGTGAAGCAGGTTGGCCGTCCGGCGACCAAGGCGTCGCGTTGAGGCATCGTCGGTCACTTGGAGCCTGCCAGTGACTCACCAAGGGCACAATGGAATTAGTGAGATTCTCCGCAATGTGACAGCTTGCTCTGGCTAAATGGTGTAATAATCTACCCCTCCTCTCACAAACCTCCAGCAGCACATGCACACATACCCACACACACACACTCACACACTCACCCCCCACCCCCCTACCAACTGGCACAGATAACATTGTCTTAAGCTATAAAAAAAGATTTTTTCCCCCCTCCCTCCATTGCGGTAATTATTGAATTAATGCAGATGGAGAGAGACATCTGCATGTTAAAGTGTTGGCCTCTCTCTTATGCACAGCAGATGTTCCCCTGTCATTTACTCAAATTATGCTGCTTAGATACACAGAGAGAGAGAGAGAGAGAGAGAGAGAGAGAGCGAGAGAGAGCGAGAGAGAGCACGCTAGAGAGAAAATTACTCGCCAAGGCGACATTGTCTTACAGCCCTCTGAGTGTCAGCTACCAAATTCTGTATCTGTCCTTCAAGGAAAGTCCTACACGTTCTCACCTGGAGTTGGTCCTCAATGACAGTTGTACTGCTTTATTTGCTGTGTCATTATTATAACTGTTTCATTATAAAGGCAAGGCTAGAGAATTGGTACCTTTTCAGATATGGTGGAAATCCAAAGCGCTGTACTTGAGGGAAAGGAATGCATTGACAAACATAACAAAGAGGGAAAAAATAAAGCAATTACGATAGAATTAGATTCAATAAGATAAAGGAAATAATAATGCAGTAGAGGATAAATAAATAAACGGGCTAGTTTTCATTTAAAATTGAGAGTGGTTAAAGTTGGGACAAGTTTAAAATGCACAGGAAGATGATCTGTGTGCCACTAAATGCAGCTTCACTGTGTTCGACTGTGTTTACTCCTATACCTGATTGCTTCCTAAACATATAAGAGACCTGCTGAGTGACTTATTTCATTCTTTAGTTTATTTTTAAACTGCAAAGAGAGGCCCTGGACGGGTTCAATTCAGCCTAAATCAAATACAGGATCTCAGCCAACAAAAAAACATTCCAGTGTTCAAATAATGATGCAGTATCATCACAAAGATGTCATTTTAATGGAAATATTAACAAGCTGACCCCTCATTGATAGTTTAACCCAGCAGTTGACCTCTCGGCCTTTTATTGCTGGTGGGGACGTTTCAGTAAAGACGAGCCAACATCCTCTTGAAGATTATCCGTCGATTATTTGAAGCCGGGACGGGACATGGAGAGACACTGTGTATGAGTGTGTCTCCGTAAGTGTGTGTGTTTGTGTTTGTGTGTGTGTGTGTGTGTGTGTGTGTGTGTGTGTCCCAGATGACAGATAACCAGGGGACCTTCTCCTTGGGATTATTTTCCAGGTTAGTTTGGCCTCATCTCTCCGGATTACGTTGATAAAAACATTCTTGTATTATATTTTCTGTGCTTATTGTATTAATACTCTCAGGCAGTTCCCAGAAAAAGCTCCGTCCCATGCCTGCTTTAAGGTAATCTTCTTCCACTTGAGCTTTTAAAATGTTTTGGGGGTTTGGCTGTCTTTGTAATACATATTCTCTCTCCCACTCTTGAGGCTATATTTAACCGTCTAAGTTTTCTTTGACTCAGTTGCTCTATCATATAATTCCACACGCTAAATTATATATCTTTAATAAATATGTGTATCTGGGCTGTGCCTTACTGGACTTGTTCTGTCAGTATATGCACTAAAGGTTTAAATTAAATTTTGAAGGCACATGTGCATGGCTGCCCTAGAGATATGATTTACTCCAGGACTAATATGACATTGCTTTAGATCTAAATGTGTCTCCAGGGTTACGATACAATCATTTTGAGTATTCTCACATATGTAAAAGCCTATTTTCACAAAAATAGCACGCTAATGATTCAACCTGCAGTCAGTTCGTGAACGCTTGATTCTGGTATAGGGCTGCAACCAACACCCCCCCCCCCCCCCCATTAGTTGCGGATTTTTTTCTCAATTAATAGATGCATTGCTTTGTCAATAAAATGTCAGCAAATAGTGGAAAATGTACATCACAATCACTAGGTGATTCAAATTCCAAAGTCAAAGATTATATGACAAAAAAAAACCAAAGGCAACTAATCCTAAAATTTCAGACGGTGAAATCAGTGTTTGGCGTTATTGCTTGAAAACTTGAATGAACAATTCCTCAGTTATCTGAATACTTGCCACTAAGCAACTAATCGCTTCAGCTCTAGTCAGTTCGACCACTCTCTCTCTCATCTCTGATGCATTTTGCTTCCCACACAGACATGTAGCTGCTTACTGGGACTAAATAGGAAAATTCTGCAATCCAGACTCGGAAGGGTGGTGTTTGGACTCTTAAATGTGCTGTGTGATGCCACTCGAAGGCCAAATTGCACCTTGTAAATTGTATTCATCTGCAGCTGAAGAACTGAGTAATAGTCTTGAGAAATTATATCCACAACGACTTAGAAAGAGCACAGCTGACATAAAAACAAACCTAAATGCCTAAAAAACAGGGAGAGGGACGTCATACTATGTTAATGAACAGATTTTACCAAACATGTTGAAATAATTTACAAAAATTAATCTTACAGATTACCACTTTAAAAAGCAGTTTTTGCACGTGATCTTCTCTGACAATAGCTTCTTTACGTCACATTACATGTCCTACTGCACGATACACAGAAATGATGGTGTCATGGCCTCAAATGATAAGTAAATTAATTGATTAGTCAATTTAGGGAAAATTAATCCAAATATTTTGATAATGGATTAATTGTCTAAGCTACTTATCAAGCACACATGCCAAACAGTTGCTGGTTCCAGCTTGTCAAATGTGAGGATTTTCTACTTTCCTCTATATTATTGTAAATTGACCATCTTATGGGATTTGGACTGCTAGTGCCATATTGAGCTCTGGGAAATTGTAACGGGCTATTTTTCACTATTTCATAGTTTAAACGATTTAATTGATAAACCTAAAAATCTAAATGTAAAAATTCAACAGATTCATCAATGGTGAAAAGAATTCTTAGTTGCAGCTCTAGAGGGGTCTGGTTGGCAAAGCTCTGCCAGTCATATTACTCTGTTTTTACCCGGTTGAGCATAAACAGCAGACTGTGCTCACTCTCACGTGTCCTGCTGAAACTTGTACCTCATTTTCCTGAGAAGCATTCTATGATTCAGCCCATCCACACACACACACACACACACACACACTCACACACACTTCCCCTACCTCTCTACAAAACCCAACAATCCAGTGAAATCCGTACAACTTCCTTCTGTTCTCAAACCAAAAGCCTTAAAGCCAACAGATGCTTTCTGGTTATCATTGCCAGTTATCACTCTTAGCTCCCTCTGATAAGACTTTACTTTCTGACCCAGCTGTTAAGGAGTTCAATTTACCAGATGCACCAGAAGAGCGGACAGGGAGGTGGAGGGATGAGTGAGCATCGAAAATACCCGCAGGCTTGAGAGATGAGACGTAATATGCCTTTTTTTTTTTTGTTGCCCCGGTGTTGTTTCTGAAGCGGCGTTAGTGCAGTAAGGAGCTCAGCGTCTAAAGAGGCTTTGGTATAGGGGGAAAGATGGGCCATATTACAGCGAGGCCAGAAGCCTGCTTGATTAATGGGCCAGGATAATCACCTCATCAAATCACTCTCACTTATTAAATCTTGTTTAATATCGTAATGAGGGCCCTCCTGAGCTGCTTTGGTAAATTCCCCCTGTCTCCCCGGCTCTCCACCGCGCTCGCTTTCCCTCTTCTGCCTTTCCGCTTTAACAGGAAGACTGACGCTGCCAAGTTCCTCTCTGTCCTCATCTTCCTCTCCTACTTCCTCTTTTTCAGTTTTGACTCTTGCCTTTGCGTTTCCTCTTAACTTTGAGGAAAAAGTGACAGATGTATGTCTCCCCTTTCCTAAACGATCCTGGATTTTGTGTCTTAGTTTTTAGACTACACAGTGGCTCAATAGTATACATCACTTCTGAGGGAGGAATTACTATGTACACAGCCTCAGTCTATTCATTTAATCTTTCTTGTTTATGATGGATGATGTGCTAGATTGTATCATCATAAATCACAGTGTGTGTGGGTCAGGACCTGCTTGAATAGTGATACCACTTCCCAAGGCTTTGGTACACTGGAGTTTATGGAAACACTTCAGGTGAGGTAATATCTCTCCTGTCTCCTTCTGTGTGATTTGTGATCTCTATCTGTAGTATCACGACATACCCGGCGCTACTTCCCCGTGTGCATGTGTGTGGGAGGCTTCTGGGATGGGCTTGCATCTCCTTCACTTGACCTCCAGGCTGCCGCACAATGTGCCTCCGAAGAAAACAACATGTCATTGTCTTATTTATGGTCTTCCATGTGTCGCTTTTGAACCATCTTGGTAGCGCAGCCATGGCGGCATGCTTCTTCCGAGGAAGGGGGAAAAAATATCTCTCCTTTGGTTCCGCGTCTCTCTCTCTCTCGCTCTCTCTCTCTCTCCATTTCTATTGTGAATTATAGGTCTCTTTGAATGGTCACCCCCTTCCACCATCCCAAAGTTGGACCCAGTCCTTTGCCGTCTCTGAAGGCAGGCGGGCAGGCAACAACTGGCTCAAGGTGACCAGTTTAGGCTTGAGAGGGAGGTTAGGGCTGCATCTTCCCCCTGAGTGCCTCCCATTTTTTGCCTTTATTGTTGGGGAGCAGCTGTTGTGTACCTGGACCCCATGAGTGGCGCCTATGCTGGGTATCTTGGCAGCCAGGCTCCATAGGCTTTGGATACCAGAGTGAATCAATTCTTAAAGATGACTGTCTGCGTGCCCTGTCACATGGACAGGCCCAGAGTGAAGGGCTTAGGGGGCTCTGGAGTTGGAATGCTCTTTGATGGAGGGGCTGGAGAATGAGGAGGGAGGGGAGGAAAGGAAAATATGGGGAGGGGGGGGGGAGGAGATGGTCCTATTGTTGTGCCAAGGAATGCCCTTGACGGAGATAGAGGGGTATTGTTTTTATGCCCATGAACTCTTTTGGACTTGGGGACTTGCAGATGATGGAGCTGCGAGGGCGATCGACATCTTAGCATCTTTACTGTTTTTGAAATGAGAAGCTGCAGCTGTATGTTGTCAGTTCCTCCTTTTTGCTGTTAACTACGTGTTGAAAGTTGCCCTCAGACACGGCATGTATGAGCAGCTTAGCGTCAAGCAGCCTTGTGAACGTGTAAAGGTTGGCCAATTATTGGGAGGCCGAGATCTCCTCTCCGTCGTAAGACCCACAAAACCAAAATCATCCTCAGCAGAGATTGACAACAGCTGAGCAGGACATTAATGACCTACCTGGCTCACAGGCCTAACCTGCCTAATGTCCACTGAGAAAGATGAGAAAATCAAAGATCATAAAGGATGACAAAAATGGATTGGCACGTAAGCTAACCTGCCTCCCTCCCACACTCTCTCTCTTTCTCTTTTCTCTTTCTACTTACACCCCTTTGGAGAACAATACCCTTCGGACCGCCCCCCCTACATCTCTACCTTGGAAAAAGCAGGTTTATTAATAGTTCAGAGCAGGGTGCTTGGGGCAAGCTGCACGAGAAGGTTAAGGATGAGGGGAGTTAACAATCTAGGCTCGGCAACCAGCAGCAGCAGCAGCAGCTTTTTTGGAGAAAGAGCCTCATGGTTGTCCCGTGTCCGTATCCATTTCATGACAAATGAAATACCAAAGGCCCTGGCCAGAAACAATGGCTTGTTTGGCTGGCTGGAGGCGGTGTGGGAGGTGGTGGTGGTGGTTCTGGTGGAAGGGGGTGGGTGGGTTGTTGGGGGCTAAGACTGGCTTCCAGCCCCTGCAGCTGTCCCGGTTGTCATTCCTTGTCTTAAGGCTCATTCCTGGCTCAACGACGCATGTGTCCATGCGTGCGTGTGTGTGTATGTATGTGCATCCCGAGCCTCGGGAGATACTCGGTAATCGGCAGCGTCTGATAAAACGTTCCCAGACACAAAAGGCAAGTTGAACTGTGTTAAGACCCCTTCGGTATGGAGCAGACCCCAGGCATGAGGTCATCAGCCTTGGTTTAGAAGCCTTTGTCCTGCAGCCTGATTGACAGGAGGGGCGGCAATCAAAGTCAATTGAGGGATCGGTTACAGCCATGGACGTCACTCAAGATACAGCAAGAAATACAAATTTGGCCAAGAAATACTGACTTTTCAGGCCAAGAACGTGGCGCACCTGGGATAAAAACAAGTCAGTAACATACTAATACACAGTGGCAGCTAAGCTTGGTAATTGTTTAGCACCTCCACTCTGTGGGCCTCACCTTAATATGAATCATAAAGTCTGTGAATCTTTTAATCTGTGTTGATAACAGGTGATAAACTTTAATACGCTGCTTATATTCCACGAGTAAGCCCGTGTGTGTGTTGCAAAGGAGAAAGACAAATCTCTTCCCGTCTCTCTCTCTCTCTCGCTCTCGCTCTCTCTCTCTCTCTCTCTCTCTTTGCCCCTTATGTCTCAGAGATTAGCCTTTGCTCAAACACCTCCTGTTCATCTAAGTAATTAAAACATTAGAATTACTGGATTATAAACTGCTTTCGATTTAATCCAGCACTCGATGCTCCCACCATCTTGCCAAATGGGTCAATAGGAAATATAATGGGCCTCTGTGATTTCTGATTCAGGGATCTGGAAGAGGCAAAGGATGCCAATAATGGCTATTAAAAGAGATGTGTGTTTGTGTGTGTGTGAGAGAAAGAGAGACAGAGAGCCCAGACCGGCTTTGCCCTGAGTGCCATCTGTCTTGGACCCACTAGACCCAGTTTAGACTGGAAGAAGCCAAACCAGTTCAGTCTCTATCTCTGCCCCCAATGCACTGTGATGCGAGCGCACACACATGCACGCACACACTCCCCGTGACCACTTTCTCTCTTGAAATTAAGTCTAGTGAGCGTTAAAGGCACCTGCAGTTCTTTGATGTTTGATTTACTAAGCACAGGCCTTGCTACTGTTTGTATGTTTGTGTGTGTGTGTGTGTGTATGACCCCATAACAGGTGTTTGCACTTTGGGTCCCCTTTGCACCTTAAAGACCTTATATGAATGGGTGTCCTGAACACGTTCTCACATGTGCACACATTCACAAACCTTTATTTCATTCAGTTTTAAGGGAAGTTCCCCCCCACCACTCCCCCAACCCACACTCGCACCCCATCCCAACACACACCTTTCTTGGCAGTCAAATGAAGGTGTGCTGTGGGGATTCACAGCTGCTGTCTTCTCACCTATACTGTCTATACTCATTTTGGAGTATCAGTATGTGCTTGGCACGATTTATGTGTGCTTGTGTGTGTGTGTGTGTGTGTGTGTGTGGGTGGGTGTACACACTGTACGCTCATGCAGCCTGTTTATTTATTTTTTTGCGGGTGTGAGTGTGTGAGCAGTGTCCGCCGCAGCATGTTTCTGTCTGTGCATGGATGTTTTGTGTGTGTGTTCATTATGGTTTGTGTTTGTGTTACTCGCAACAAGGGGTCCAAGTTGACACAGTGACAGTTCCTCACAGAGCGACAGAGGGGCCCTGCCATCCAACAACAGAGGCTTTGTCGCTCTGCTCCTCTTGGCTTGTTATGGACTTCCTTCTCTCTCTCTCTCTCTTTCTCTCGCTTACTCTCCCTTTTTTAGTGAGCCCATTTTCTTGTCTGAAGTCTTAATTTGGGGCGCTGGCCAGTGGGGAGAGGGAAGAGAGGCGAGGGGACCAAGGGAGGGAAGAACGGGGGGGAGGTGCGGTGTGGTGATGGCTGCAGACGGACGGCCCTTTGTTCCTCCTTTCCCAGGCTCCTCTCTTGAGCCTCCGAGGCTCCAGTTGCGTTGGAGCCTTCCAGAGAGAGAGAGAGAGAGAGAGAGAGAGAGAGACAGAGAGAGAGACAGAGAGAGAGGCTGGGAGGAAAAAAGGGGGCACAATGATCTGTCCAACTGGAATCTTCCAATTCCACAAAACAACACACACACACACACAAGTGATGTGGCGACGGAAAGAAAGGAGTGGGTAGAAAATGAGAGAACAAATGAATCAAAAGATAATAAATTAAAAGTCAATAGAACTGAACAAAAATATAAATGGAAGAACGCCTAAGGGTGATATGAAGAAGACATCAAAAGCAGCACACACAGGGTGTAAGATGCACATACTGACCACTAGGTGTCCCCATCACTGATGCCAAATGTGGGCAACCTGGAGTTAATCCCACACTGTGCCAGTGGCTGTGAAGCACAAGACCAGTGTGTTGCTCCATCCACAATAGATGAAATCCAGTGTTTAATTACTACCACATGCAGAATAAATCAATCAATCTGTGCAATGTGGAAATCTGTTTTCATGGTTTTTGATTGAACCTGGAATTATTTTTGTGTGAAACGTTTAATTCTAGATGCAATGAGAAAATAAAAGCTCCGTTAAGCAAATAAAAGGAAATGCAGGCTTTCATACAGATTGCCACCCTCTGCAAACAAGAGTCCTCTGATGGAGAAAAAACTTCAATAGTATTTTGCTGTTTTAGTTTCAAGCCCACAGTCATTTTGCAGGTGTAGGTGTCAAAATGGTGCAAACGGTGGACAGCTAATTTTGGTCGTTGGTAGGAGGATCGCACAGAGAAGAAATCGAAATGAGGTCCTGAGTCCTTGTGTTTCTTCGTCACAAAGGTTCCTCGGCATGGGGAGTTACATCAGCGTGATAAGATATTTGCTGAAAAATGTTCTGTTTGTTGTTGGGTTGGCGTGGTGTTACCCCCCCCCCCCACCCCCACCCCCCACCCCCCACCCTACTGCCGCCAAGCTGCAAAACACACTTTCCCACTAAATGCAATGTGAATGCTTAAAGAAAACCATTTCAGCAGAACAAAACACACTCTTAACGCTAAGTGGAAAATGTTCTTGAACCTGAGCGTGTGATAACAGGCGACCACGAAGGGAGGAGGGACTTGGAGAGGGACCTTGGGGACCGTGTCAACGTTTTCTGTGCCGGAGCAGGGACAAACATTGGGCAAACATTGGGAAAGACTGGCAGCCTTTGAGATAGTGGGCCGTTGATCTAAGACTGAGGAACTAAAGTCCACTATCTCCTGGCTGATACAGCAGTCAAGGTCTTGCTGACACACAGAGCAACAGAACAAACATGGATATACCTGAAGACAATGACCTTTGAACCCCCAGCGGGAGAGGTGGAAAAAAACAGGAAGTGGTGAAAGTGACACCGGTGATTTCCTCCCTGCAGGCCAAGAATGAATCAGGTGGAATGATTGTAAGTACACGGGTCATTGTACATAAAAAAGCGCACGTACACACACACATTGTTCAATAGTGGGAGGCGCAGATGTGTGTGCATGTGTGTGCCTACATGCGTTCGTGCGTGCGTGTGTGTGTGTTTGTGTGAAGGAGGAAGCGAGAGAGTGAGTCTTCAGATGTAGCGACAGATGGTATTTGATTACAGAGCAGACGGTCGGTGTTGTACAAAGATGCTGTCTCAGCCCAACCTAAGGAGCTGTAGCCTCCGGTTAAGGCAAGCGGAGGGAGGCAGGCGGAGGACGAGAGGGAAAAGGAACACTGGAGAGAGAGAGAGAGAGAGAGAGAAAAAGAATGAAAGCAAGTAAGCAAGAAAGACACAAAAGAAGCAACTCCAAAAATGAGCATCAAAGCAAAACGAGTGAAAAGCAGTCAGGCAAGAACAAAAGGAAGAAAAGAAACGGAGCAACGGGCAGGCGTGGTGGAAAGCACAACAGAGGTCATGATGAGAAAACAGCAAAATGACGCAGAGAGAACACAACGAGCCTTTTTAAAATAGTCTTGTATTATACTTAAAGACTCCCCAAAGCACCAGTCAATAAAATAACCACAAAAATGAAATGTGTGTGAATGTGTCGAGCATTTTCTTTAAAATAATGTGTCAGATCAGATTCTATTTAAAAAAATGTTTTTTGAACTTCGCACATTACAACATTTTCACTAGTTTGAATGACTACACACACAAAGACACGTACGCAATTTATTGATTCAAACTAGAGCTGCTACAATCAAATGATTAATCTATTAGTCGATTGACAGATAATCTGCAACTATTCTGATAATCGATTGATAGTTTTATTTATTTTCAATTAATAATGTTAAAACATTATCCCCCTTCTGAAGTTGTAAGATTTGATGCATTTTTATTTGTTTATCATATCTGACAGTAAACAGAAGGGTTTGTGGGTCAAATAAGCAATTTGAACACATTTCGGCATTTTTGTCAATTTCTAGACAAAATTATCAATTGAGACAATAATCAAGCAGATTAATCGATAATGAAAATAATTGTTAGTTGCATCTCTAGTTAGAAAACACCCAAATTGCAAGAGGTTTGTCTTTCTGCCATTTTCTTAACTTGTATCTAAACATTTATTAACTTGTCTGTACAGATTCTAAAGTCCCTTGAGGGTAAATTTGATTTCATTGTGTGTGTGTGTCTGGATATGGCGATTGTTGCATTTAGCCTGATGAGGTTCTGCTGTCAAACCCCTCATTAGTGCATTGAATCACTCAGAGAGCAGAACAGCACAGAGTCACTTACAGAGTAACTATACAGTAAATACAAAGATTGTAGTCAGGGATGCACTCAACGTATAAAAAGCTGATAAACAAGGTGGAGATACCATGGTAATACCATATGTTTATATAACTTAAATCACATTCTTTTTCTAAATGATTTTCCAGCCATCACACACACACACACACACACACACACACACAGTAAGTGTTTTTATTTTTCATGCACCTTGGAGAAGATGACATAAAACAAACCATAGACAGCAGACGTTTTCTACTCTCTTTTTCATTTTTATTTCCATTTTTTATTCATTTTGCACAAGCTTGCATATATACTGCACATACATTCAGTTCATAGAGGGTGAAGGCACGAAAGGCAATTTGACTACTGGTTGTTTTTGGGCTGGGCCAAAGCAATACAGGGGAAAAAATCTCAAGAAAAAATATAAAACGGTTTCAAACTAGTTTCAGCTTTCTAGCCCACCCTTGGCCCTGTCCTGGAACAAAATATAACCTTTTTTTTTAACTGTCCAGTTCCATTTAGCTGCCAAGATCTCCATTTTATAATTTTTCTCAATTGAATGTGCATGCTGGAATACTAATTTTATAAATTCAATTTTCAGTAGATAAGGATTAAAATCTTTTAAGTTGGTTCTACTCAATGAAATGCAGTACAGCCTTCCCTGTTTGAAAAACAAAAGAAAATAACATCAAATAAATTAGGATAAATTAAACCAATAAATTACACAAAATCTGCAAGACAAATAGACACCAATAACAGAAAAAGCAGCCACGTCTTGAGTGTTATTTTACAACCTGTGACTATTCAGACTGTATTTGAAACATGGCTGTTCCAGTTGGAATTACTGCACTATAGTCGAATAATAATGTCATACAAAAAGCATCAACAAAACACTATTTACATAACATATTGCTAAGTTACACAAAGGCAGTATTTATCACTGTAAGTCCACATCATTGATATTTACAAAAAAAGAGGAGCAATGTAATAATAAAAAAGAATTACTACTGAAAGCATCGAGAAACAAAACCCCTTTCAAACAGGTCAGAAAACAGATCAGAGGAAATTATCGCAACACACACACACACACACACACACACACACACACACACCAAACCCATGTTGCCAATGCTTAATGAGAATCATTTACATGTCAGGATGGTACTCCCAGGGGTGGGGGAGGGGCCACAGTGTTGAGAATTGTGTCACTCACTGGTTCACAGGTTCTCATAATCGGTCTGTTCTCTCACACAGACACACACTCATATACATCTACACACACACACACACACACGCGCACGCTCGCGCTCAAAATGTAAAGCCTACAGAAATTCAACAAAAGTCCAAACTTTTTCCAAGTGTTTGAACGTGGTAAAAAGGGTATTTAAATCACTTTTCTTCTGTCTGCGGTCTCTTTTTCAACTGTTGTAAAACTGTTACTGTACAACGTGTGCCCCCTCCGTGACACTACTCTTCTGATGACAATGAGTTTCTGTCTCTCTCCCGGGTCAAATCTGGAGCCACGTCGGTGGCAGTCTGCCCTTGTTTTTTGGACAAGACCGGGTCCACAGACGGGCCACTCTGTGACATCATCATTACCCGACCGCTAGCCTAATGCATCGTTGTGTCAGCAAAAATTAAAGAAACGGATGCTGGTGCAACTTCAAGGGCACTGCCGACGGGAAACAGACCCCTGTTAAAGGCATGGCAGGGGGAAAAAAACAAAACAACAACCAAAAACCTCATCTGTGGGCTTTTGAACGAGCGGTTACGAGTCCAGTTGGAGAGAGCCGGTCATCTCTTTTTTAACCACTCTCACCCCTCTCTCTAGCACTCTGAGAGATAATAGAAAAACTGTACAGCTATTCTTTGTTTCATCCTGACAGTATTTACAGTAGCAACAACAATATTTCATACTCTGAAAACATATTCCAAGTTTATTTTTCTGATCTCAAGAAGACAGCCATTCAGCACAATACAAAAAGGTAAAGAAACCAAAAGGAAATGTGGTCACAAAACCTGCAAAAAAAACCTACAGCTATTGCCTAATCTACCAACAACTCACTTATTCAGAATACAGATTTAAACAAAGCCTTCACTAAAAATACCCTCAAGATTTCCTTTATGAAACAATTTCCAACAGTGCCTTCCCAATAACCTCCACTACTGTATATATTTTTTCCCATAGATTCATCTTTTACAATTCTTAAAAAAGGCTATATATGTATTTCAATAATGTTATTCTTAAAATCAAACGATCCCAGAAGAGCAAAACTTGACAAAAATATTCTCAACCAACGCGGTATTAAGGTCTTACTAATCCTTTTTTTTTTTTGCACACAAGTCGTCATTATCCTGAATTAATCTTTTTAGGCGCAGGAACTCTTTAACTTCAGGGTGGGGTGGCAGGAAAGGGGAGCGATAATAATCTGTGCATCAGATAAAAGTGTCCTTTCCTTTCTCCTTTGTTTGCGGCGCTTTAGAGCGCTCGGCTGGTGCTTTGAGGCTCTGAGACACGCAGGGCCTAGCCCATCCTTCAGTGAGAAATGTGTACGTCCCGCTCTCTCAGGGCTCCGGATCTTAAGAAGAACACTGTCCTGGGTGGAGGAGAGGGGGGAAATAATGAAGGGAGTAGCTCTCTGTCTTTCTCTGCCTCCTTTTGTCAGGCGCTTTGTGTCGCTTAGACAAGTCAGCAGGTTAAGCAACCTGCCCCTTTTGATCTTTTGTGACAGACACACACAGACACACTAGAAGCTGATGTCGCCAAGGTGAGACCAACAGCTCGCTCGCACGCACTCTAGAAAGTATTCAAGTCCTCTCATTGCTTCAAACTTACCTCATCAAAAGGGCAGCTAACACTAGTTGCTTCTTAAAATTCTTAAAAGCCTGAGAGGGTGAATACACTTAATAAAACACTAGATATACATGTACAACTCAAGTGAAAAATCTGGGATTAGAATCTCAGGTAAAAGTGAAAGGAATGGCGTTTAACAAACTGGGCACAGCGGCTTCAACACAATCTTACTTTGGGTCTTAAAAGCTGCCAGTTTGGGACGGAGGGACAGAGCAGAGGGTTTCAGGTGCGTGGCGCTCCTCGCTCTGTGCCTTTGTCCCCGCTCTTTGTAGTGCTGAGAGCTTCTCCATCTACCCCCGGGGTGAGTGCTCACCCCTGACCTGGTATTGTTGCAGTGAGAGAGGAGCTGGATCACTCAAACGCAGGTGAACGTGGAAGGAAGGAGCAGTGTGTGCTTGTGTACGTGTGCATGTGTCGTTCCACTTGAAGCAGAATTAATGAACGCCGCCTGTATTGCAGTTTATATTCACCTCCCTCTTTGCCCTCCTTGAATTATCTTCCTCTCTGATGATTCTGTTTGTATATATTCAATTATCTATTGTTTCAGCGACACTGTACTTTAGATTGCCACAGTATTCTGATATATTCAAGTACTATTAAAATAACTTCATAATGTAATTTACACCTTGTATAGGCTAATCACAATTAAAGCCTGCCATGTAAACCGGCCGACTTCAATCTCACACATGAGCTATTTAGTGTATAGTGCTATAAAAAGACAAACGCCTATGCAGTTATTATCTTGTATGCTCACCAATCCTGAACAGATTATTAGACCAATAAGATTTATTTGATAGCTAAACAAGTGGTTGGTTTAGTGGGAGCAGGTTAGTTATAAAAGCTGGAGTGGCTATAGAAATTTAGCCGTTTAAAAACAGCAAGTCACGCACCAAAAGGCCACACTTCTGCATCTTTCTCTACTTCTGCACCGTTTACTTCATGTGTTTCAGCAGCCTAACTCCTTTTCCAGCAGCGTTGCCAGATAGGCTAGTCACTCTACTCACTAGCCCACTCTGATGGCCCTCTGTTAAAACCCCAAATCGAAACAGTTTCCAGGCAGCGTTGCCACAGACCCTAACCACCAAAAAAAAAAAAAAAAAAAAATCAACAAAACCAAAGTCCACTTCAGAGATGGACAAACAAAAACAAGTAGGAGTAAGGAGAAGGATGGGACATTTGGGCGAAATATATCAGAATCTAAACTCTTGTGGAATAATATTAATAGCAATAATTTATTTTTTTCTGCAATGGCATCAAGGGACAAACAAATCTCGAAGTGCCAATCTTCAGCAAGCAGTGATGACAAATAATAATAAACAACAACAATAATAATTATAATCAAAATAATAATGTACAGCCAATAAACACAATGCCCTACTTGCAGGGAAAACACACTTCAAAACATGGTAGAGCTCAGTAGCTATTTGAAACCAGTCCAAGTCCCACAGATAAGTACAGACCAGTACCGCGAGTCCAGTTTAAGTCCAGTCAATAACCTCACTAGGCCTTGGTTTTGTGTGCATGTGTGTGTGTGTGTGACTGTCCTGTTGGAGACATCTTCAGTAGCACAGTCTATTGGGCACCCACGTTGCGCTTTGCAGGGACAGTTCATGTGGACACCCACTGGATTGTAGGGACACCCCTGGGTGCCATGAGTAAAGTCTTTAGGGAACCCAGCCTATGTTCTTGGTAGTGTAAATGGGAACTCCTTCCGCACACCGAGGTCTTAGAAAGTGTTGATCATAAAACAGGTCAAACGGATGAGGGTTCACACGGTCCAAAAAACACCCAATAAGATTAGAGTCTCTTCAGTTCAGAATCATAGAAAAACAAAACAAATAATAACCATTATGATAAGTATCATATAAGAACAACAACACAATAGCTAGGTCATTTAGGAACTGCCACAGAGGCTTCAGATCGGGAATGCTACTTCATAACTTTCATACATTCAAAAATAAAAAAATAAAAACAGGAAATCCAAAGTAAAGTTGGGGGAAAGGAATTAAAACAAAAGAGTATCATTTTGAAATTCTATGAAATCAGAGAAAATAAAAAAGCGCAAAGCGTCGAGCGAGGAGAAGAAGGAGGAGGAGGAGGAGAAATTTACTCGTGTAGAAGCTCTTGGAGACAGTTGGGGGACTTGAAGATCTCCGGGACCTCGCTGTCCAGTTTGCAGATGACCTTGTAGATGGCCTTCTTCCAGGACGGGTCCACGTCTTTGCCGGCCACGATGGCGTTGAAGAACTCTCTCAGTGTGATCTCGGCCACCTCTAGGAAGCGATCAGGGACCTTTACAGACACAGGAAGGGAAGAAATGGTTATTCATCTATGAAAGTATATTGACGACAAAAGATTGAAGAGAACACAAAACAAACTGAGTTCCACTCCGTCTGCAGCTCAACTGCACGCTCATTACGTCGGCTCTCTCAATGTTCTCCAGCTGTTTTGGCAGCTTCTGCCCAGGTCACTTGTCTACATGTGATTGACATATTTCAAATGTTTAAAGTGATTTACATTGACATTTTTAAATGTAAATGGTTCCTAAAGTATTTCTTTTCTAATATTCCTTAATATTTCACGAATGTCACTGATAACTTAGAGATACTGTAGGTTTGTATTGCGGCCACCATAAAGATTTTTTGCTTCCATTTCTGAGAACAAAAACATCATCAACAGTTTGATATTTTGTACAGTTGCTTATCTTTTGTACTGATGAACCGGGAGAGTTTCCGGTCTATCCAAGCCTTCAAAGTGTCTACGCAGAAAATGAACGGGACATCTGGAACACCTGAATGCCCAAAAGGTTTCCCTCCCCTTCGCCGCTCTTATCGTTCTGCAGCAGTGTTTGCTTGCAATATGTTAATACCGCCACCTCCTCCCTTGTGGAATATGTCTATAATTTTCACAGGTGATGTAAAACTATAAATCTGCCGTCTCTTGAGTATCTACTTCCTTAAAAGCCAATTGAGGCGTCGGCCTGAGAAAAGTCACTTCTTGTGAATTCTCAGGTTTCTCACACCTCCCACTTCCCACCCCACAACACAGTGAGCGTGACGTCTTTATGAGTCCCACTGTAAATCTGTGACCAAACAAGAGAGCGGAGCCGAGTGAATAGTGGCAGAGAGGTGCTGGCGAAAGAGGAAGTACTAAATGCTTTGGGAACGGGGAGACACGCCGCCTCTTTAGTGTCCCTGACAGCAGCGCTCACCGACACCATGGAGATGATTAGTCTGGCAAAGATCTGTGACACCTTGCCCCAAGCCAACACTCTGTCACACACACACACACACACACACACACACACACACACACATATGCAGGCCTGCGCACACACACCAGTGCACACACCTCCTTGTGCCAAGGAGATGACACATCCTGTACTGTTACAGAGCTCTACATAATGCCCGCTACACACACACACACACACACACACACACACACCCATACACCAGCTACCCTGGTGTATTTGGCTGAGTCTTTTTCCTCGACTCAAAGCTCCAGGGCGACGCAGCCTTCAGGGGTCACCTGCTTGGATAATGCTGACTGCCTCCCTGCCCGCCTCCCTTGATGCTCTCACACACTGTCTCACACACATACACACACATACAGTATAGAGCAGCAGCAGCTTGCCCAAATGCCTGACAGTGCGCACTCCGCTCCTCTCCTCCAGTGTCCTGCAGATACTCATCAGGAGTGTCAGGACACAGCAAGGTTAGTGGCCACCGGAACCCACACACACACACACACACACGCACGGACATGTACACACCTTCAAACACAAGGCATGCTGCTTCACACACACACACACACTTACACACACATGGGACAGCCACCCACCACCCTCGGGGTGATGAATGGAGGCTAAGATGCCTGTGTGTCTGGTGTGTGTGCATATTTCTGTCCACTGCTCCTGTGAAAAGGTGAGTCGTGAATAAGGAGCTTGTACACTCCGTGTGTGTGTGTGTGTGTGTGTGTGTTTGACAGAGTGAGAGAGAAATCACACAAGCTAACCCAATTCCCCAAATATTGAATTCCCCTCTGGTGCGATAGAAGTGGATATAATTCATTGTTTCGGCTGCTGTCGGCTCTGAAATACTGGCACAATGACCCCCGTGTGAGGGCAACAGTGTGTGTGTGTGTGTGTGCGTTGTAAGTGTCTGTGTGGGCATGCGCACCCTTTTCCCAAAAGACCTCGCTAACGGGCCGGTGCAGCGCGTTGCCCTATCCGTTAGACGCATGGAGTGCCGCATTACTAAGAATATTCCTGCATGGAATTTCTCCTGACGTTTTGACTATAAAAGGACAGCAAAACGCTGACTGCAAGGAGAAAGCAATGTCAAGGAGAAAAGGGTATTGGTATTTCAGATCCTCTTGACTGAGAGAGTGAGAATGGGAGGGAGGGAGAGAGAGAGAGAGAGAGAGAGAGAGATGGCAAGAGAAGGAGGGGCTGAGAAGCGTCTAAGGAGAGAGAGCGGAGCGACAGAACAGAGGGAGTTATTCCTGTCCCACAAGCCTTTGTTTTGCGAGTAAGTGTGAGGTGTGTATGTGAGCAAGCTGCCTCCTGACCAGCAGTGAGCTTTAACTGTTTGCCACCCCTCCCATGTCCCACTCTATACCCCCTCACTCCCCCTTCTTCATCTCTCTCTCTCTCTCTCTCTCTCTCTAGGGTCAGCTGTTGGGCCTTTGTTCCAGAGGCATTGTGGGGGATTATCCAGTGTGGCCGTTCATTCGCCTGGCTGTCCGGTAAATGGGGCCAATCGCGTGGCTCACAATCCTTCATACATATTTCATAGGGTTTTTTAACAACTTCTCAGCGGAGCCCAAAATTAAAGGACAGATGTACAAAGAGGGGAGGGGGGGAGTAGAGCGCAATGGATGGAGGGTTGTGTGTGCGGAACGACGCCGGATAAAGGCAAATCTAAGAAGACAACTTCCTGTCACCTCTAACTTTCTCTGCGATCAATCACACGGTACAACTGTTGTCATTCATCGGCACTGATGTTTATTTTTGCCAGATGACTTCGCAATCACAAGATAATGATTCGATCGGCGTCTCAGTGCCGACTTAGTGTGGACGAGTCTGAACGACAGAGGACCGGCATGACTGAGGCTGACCCCTTCGTGTGTCACACACACTTTCTGCTGATAAAATCGTACGGCCACTTAGAAAAACAAGGTGTTTTGTTCTGAGAGAAGGTGCGAGAAAGACAGAGACGATGTAAGTGTGTGTGTGTGGCGGGGGGGTCCAGACCCCCCCCCCCCACAGCTTTGATGAAAAGGGATATTATTGTTGCTCTACCCCTGTGTAACATAATATGAAAGGTGGAGGACAGAGACGGAAAAAGGGAGAAAAGAATCGGCAAAGGACAAAAAGCTGGTCTCTAATACACACGTTTCCCTAACCTTTGCATTGTGCTGTGTTGGGTAAATGCCAATCATAGAGGGAGGAAGGAAGGACGGAACGAACGGAAAAAAATAAAGGAAGAAAGAAAGAGGGACCTCTCAGCGATGAGGCAGTTAATCACTCTCATTCACGGACCCCCCTCTCCCCCACAACTCTCTCCCCCATTCTCTCCACCTCTCTCCATCTCCCTCTCTCGTGACAGGTTGCTTTGAGACAGAAGGATAAGCTCTTTTTTAGAGAGAGGGAATCGGATTTCCTGCTTTTTGATGAGATAATAAAATATGACAGAGGACAATAGGAGCCTGTGGACGGCTCGCTGAGAGCTATTCACTCCAGCAGCGGCCCCTGTCTTAAGACTGCTTAGACAAACGTTTAAAAAGGTAGCCAGAGGCCCAAGCCCTGACATAAAGGCTACTGTGTCCAAGTGCAAGTGTGTGTGTGTGTGTGTGTGTGTGTGTGTGTTTGTCTTTGCATGTGTTTTGGTCAAGCCTGAGAAATCTCTTCTCTCTCGGTGACTCAGGGTTGGCTGTTTGTTTGGCCAACGTGTTTCTCCCTTTTGCTTTTGGGAACTGTCAGGAGATGTATTGCACCTTCTATTTGCACAGCGTTGGCCAAACAAGACGAGACCCTGGAAGATAAGGCTGTGTGTGCAATTGAGTGTGTGCGCTAGTGAGCTGTAGCCTTGAAGGATGAAATGCAGGGACAAAACATGAGCCCCCGCTGCCAGCCAGGTTAATTCCTAACCCCAACTCCGCCTGGGAATACCAACACTTCCCATGCTTTTCGCTCATTGTATTTGTACGTGTGTGAGGCAGGGAATTTATAGATTTTGCAACGCACTAAATGCCACAGACGGGGTCACTAACTGATCTTTACAGCGACTGCATTTTAAGAATATTCTCACTTCTGCTGACAGTGAAACACAAGTTCAAAAGCAAGAGTTGAAACTCTGGCTTGACTTATTTCAGTGAGTCAAGCCAGAGCTTCCCGAACCACGAACACACACTCACACATAGGCCCTGTGCCTCATGTATCTGCTCTGATCAATAATCTACAAAGGCCTTGATAAGCCCTTGGCCCACACTGTCACTTTAGGCAAACACAACCCATGTCCCCTTTCTTCCTACCCCTCACTGCGCTTGTCCCCAACCCCCTCTCCCGCTGATAAGGCCGTGCCATGGCTGAAGAGTCCAACCAACTAGCGTGGAAAAGAACTGGCAGAGCCGCTGTGGATCCTTCGTTTGATCATTTTCTACCCAAGTGCTTAATTTTCCTTATTTTTCACGACCCTCCACTTTTCCTAAATCCCTGTGAAATCTTCAAACCTCTCACCCGTGAAGTGTGCGTTTTTCTCCGCGCTTAGGCGACTGCTGGGACGGGAAGCGGGCCTCAAAGCTGAGCAAACACCAGCCACCCTCACTCCACTGATAGCCTTGAGAACATGGAGCCTTGAGGGGCTGTTGTGTGTGTGTGTGTTGCTGTCTTGTGTGTGTAAGTGTATGTGAGCATGAGCAGTAGCGTCACATGGGCTCTTCTCAAGGTGCACCTCCACTGGGGAGTCAAGGACAGGACAGGGTCAAAGGCACTGATGAAGTCGCTCTCCTATCCCATCTTTCTCGCTCCTCCCTTCACCTTTACTTGCTTCAACCCCCCACCCCTGCACACACACCCACACACACACACACACACACACACACACACACACACAGCTATTCATATCATATCAGGGCCTCTTTGACATGTCTTTCCTGCCCTCTTGCCATCCCCTGTCTTCCGCTTGCTTTATAGAAATCGGGGGTTGTGGCGAGAGTGCTAGTGTTAGATCAAACCAAGCAACAGACAACAGACAGAAATATAATCTGTACTCAGACGAATTGCAAACAGCAGGGGAAGAAATCTCAGTTGAAGCCCTTGTTTAGAGACTTAAAAATTCATCGCCTGAGCTTGTGTGGCGGACACAAGCTGAGAGAAAGTGATCTAAATGAAGGGGGGGGTCACAGAGCGCTGTAACAGGGCCTCTGGAGGTCAGGAAGTCAACCCGGCTCGGAGAGACCAAGAGAGCAGGAGGCAGAAGGAAAAGAAAGGAGCAAGGGAGTCTGGAATATAGGAACAGGACATCTGGAGAGGAGGATAACAGAGGGAGGGAGGGAGAGGAAGAATAGAAGGGTGAGAGGAAGG
>JAVQJD010105948.1:0-37364 GCA_036023655.1 Nannoperca australis
GGTGGTTTGAGAGAGAGAGAGAGAGAGAGAGGGAGAGAGAGAGAGAGAGAGAGAGAGAGAGAGAGAGAGAGAGAGAGCAAGAGGAAAGAGAATATATTATAGTACAGTACAGGTCTACATAGAGATGAAGTCAAGTAATAGTTGTGGTAGTATTTTGCATTATACTGTTTATTAAATCCTTTTTATGTTTTCTTGTTGCGCTCTTGGAGAGTTTCCTGCTGCCCTCTAACACCTTGTTCTAATATAACCAACTGACTTTTTGCTACGTTTCTGAGAATCACTGACTGTGCCAGAACCACAGAACTTGTTTGTAATTTCCAAGTTCCAGAAGCAGCAGGTATGAAGCATTATAGCTTGTTTCCACAAAAGGATAAGAGATGTGTTAGACATGAACCCCTTAAGCAACAGGAGGCTTTTCTTGAGGCCAATGCAGCCCATAATTGGGGCTCTGTTTTTACTATTTTCCAGGGGGATCTTTTGTTAGGCATTATTGCCTGTTATTGCTTTTTTTTATTTGTTTGGTTTTATCACTCTAATTGATAATCCTAAAATCAAGAAAGTAAGAAGACTTTTCTCCTTTTCTTCTGTTCTGCACGACCCTCTCGGCCAGGCTTGGTCCTCCCCATCGCCTTCAGGTAAGACCCCCTCCACACAGGGGATGGAGTTTAACCCCAATTAGGTCTAGATTTGGAACACTAGATGCTAGGGGGCCCTATAGGCATTCCCAGAGGGTTTCATTAAGAACAAGGCTGGGGTGTGCAAGGAACCGTTGGGCCGTATTCACCCAGAATCAGGTGCTGCGGATATATGAAATATAAATATAGCAAAATATTCCCTTCCTTTGTTAACGCTTTGTAACTTTATTAAGAAAATGATTATAGTGACGTTTCAGATGAGACCCTGAGAACAGTAAGCCTTTTATTCACCGGTTTAGCATCATGAGAGTTAAACTGTAATGTCCCATAAAATCTAATGAGGATTGTGCACTTAACAATGAACAACACTTAGAGTCTATTACTATGCTAGCGGCTCTATTAGGCTATTTAGGCATAGTGATGCCAATGTTTACCATGGACACCGTTTAGCGTGTTAGCATGCTATCATTGGCTAGTTACGTTTGAGGCTCATGGGGAAGTAATTTTGCAGGTATTTGGACTATAAACCAAAGTATTGGGCAAATTACATGTTTGACCTTGTGGTGGACCTAGATGATAAAAGTCAGAGGATTACCAGCATCATTAGGATTCATCCTCTGGGGATCACAAATGTGCGTTCAAAACGTCATAGCAATCCACCAAACACTTGTTGAGATATTTCATTCTCAACCAACAGACCAACCTTGCCATCCCCAGAGGAAACAGGAGGAGAACAAGTTCAACTGACTCAAGCTTTTGGCCATGCTTTGTGCCAACAACTCTCTTTAAACCATACTGGCCAAAGCTTCACCAAACTCCTCTAAAAGTCTCTTTTTGGCTTCCCCCCCTCACACGTAGCATCTGAGGATCTGCACGTCTTTGTAAACACAGAGAAAGCAAGTGAGAGAGATATTACGCCAACTGGTGATGACGCAAAAGCACGGGGCACGTCATCGAAACCCCAGAAGAACCACGCTGTACAAACCCTTTCTGACCCCGAGGGATGAGAGAAAGTCACTGTAAACACCGACTGGATAACCTCTGCTGCGAGTCCTGTGTCACAACTTCAAGGTCACCCCCGTGCTCGAGTGTTTTCCTTCTCTAATGGCAAGAGATCCTTTTTTTCCCCTGTCACATCTGAGCTATCGTGCATGAGACATCCTCTCTAAGCAAGTAATCTGTTCAAAATTCATCAAGGGAGAGACAGCTGCTGTTCGCCACATTCAAAAGGGCAGATGTTTTGGGAGGTCTCTGTAACCTAACGTGACCCATACTTTCAGGTCAAGAGTTTGGGTGAATCTAAGCCGTCTTGTACCATTTTTTACCCCTCAAAAACAGCCCGCATGAGTCAGAGTAGCAGCAAACATAATACCAGCCCCACAGACTGCATATAACAAGCTTAAGCTACTTCTACAACGCACGTGCACTCAAACACAAGCTCGTGCACATATTGCACAAGTGCACACACCTATGCACAAGCCAAGGGCTGCCTCATGCTGTGACTAATCTCACACCTCACAGAGAGGCTACGGCTCTGCTCTTCCTCCTCCTCCTCCTCCTCCTCCTCCTCCATCATCATACAAACCAGCCATCAATGAAGAAAAGAAAAGAAGAACAGAAAAACAAGCCCACGAGGAGCAGACAGGGGGCCACAAATTAACCAATCTACGACAGCGAGCTCCTGTCTCATCGTGAATCATGCTTCCTGACCCCGCGCATCTCCATGGCGACGCTGGTGCAGTGCCATTTTCATTTGCTGACTGCAGCTCGTCGTCGCCTCTGCCCTTTTGGTCCGCTGGAAGCTGCAACTTTTACGGCTGCATATGCCCCGATGAAATGGGAATGAATCCTGGAGTTGTTTTCTAAGTATTGACAAAAAAAAGCAAACGGGCTCTGACCCCAAAGGCCATCCATGCGTGCATATGCAATAACAAGTGGCTCAAGTGAGAATAAACTTGACTTAAAATCAAACGCCTGCTTGATTTTCTGCCTGATCTGAGTGTGGCCGGGCTCAGGAGCATGACAGGAGCAGGGAGACTTGTCTGGCTGCTGCTGCTGGATGATATTAGTGTCTGGTCAGAGCTGACAACTTTGCACGGGGAGGCCCTCCACACTCTGGTCCCTCTCAAGTCACAGCATGGACGCAGCTGATCCAGTGAGAAGAAGATGAGACACGGGAGCATGTGTTCATACGGCATAAAGAAGGCTTTACTATCTAGGGTGCATTCGCATACAGAGCAGTATTTGTTTGGGTAATTACTTTAAGTGGACAGTGTTTTTACAGTAAGAACCATGTGTGCAAACGAGAGTTTCACAAATGCAAAAAGACAAACACAGAAACTTCTGGTATGTTGTTTTCAATGGGATGTGACAGGTAGCAAACTGCAGCTGTGTCACAATACGTGTACCATGCCAGCAATCACGCTGCCCTGCCAAATGAAACCTCCTATCCTCCCCGCAGTGGGCTGACTGGCTTTGCTGTGGAGAGCTGTTGCATAGCGAGATGGTTGCCACAGCAGATTTAATCAGGCGCGTCCACGCACACTGTGGTCGTCCACAGGCCACGCAACCTCATCCAGCCTGGCGTGTAGGAGGTTATTATACTGACAACATGCAGGATAACAAACTCAGTGCATACAGAAGGGGTGTTTAGGGGGGTAGAAAGAGGCGAAAACGAAGGGGGGGGAGCGGGGGGGGGAGCATAGCACGGCCTCTGGATTCTGGATCCTTACCTCGGGTCTTTTGCTGCCAATCCTTGATCCAAAGAAGAGCCGGGTGTGGTTACAAAAAATCCTCTACGTTTGGAGGCGGCGGGGACGACGTCGAGCGGAATCCCATAGCAAGCGGACCGTCCATAGGAAGGTGGCGGGGGGAGGCTGTCGCGTCGGCGGCGAGAAATAAACGAGCGGAGGGGGAAATAAAGTCTGAGTGCGGTCGCTGCCTTTTCTCCTTCTGCCTGTCACCTCAGCATCTCTGTCGGTCGCTGCGGATCCGTGACGCGCCGCCTCTGTGATGATCGTCAGCTTTGCCTGCGCGCGCGGTCCCGATTCGATCACCCCTCGCAACAGCTCGGGCGCGCGCGCCGGGGTCCTTTTAAAAGCTCGTTCGCGGTTGTATCAGTCGAGGCGCGCGCTGCGCACAATCACAAGATGAGCGGTGTGTTTGTTGTAACGGCTGTGACATTTAGTCAGATAAGATCATATATGCACGTCGTGTAATGGAAACATCTAATGTTTTAGACGTCGAAGGAAGCGAAAAACCAAGTGATCTCTGTAGCGCTCGAGGACGCAGTCTACATTGTTTGGAACGCGGCCCAATGCCGCCTCGCATAGACCACTGCGAGGCGGCATTGAGCCAAAGATGGTGTATATAACTGATGGCATACACACAGATAAAAACAACAACCCTCCACTTTGCATAGTGGACATTTTCTATTTCTTGTACCATTTACAATACTTCGTTTGCTGCTATATTTGCACTTAACACAAAAACGATTTAACAACCATATGCTTTAACCTATAATGCATTGGTTTATTTAACAGGGGCAGTAGGCTACACATAATAAACATAATAAACATTGCTGCAACAAGCAACTTCTCATTTTTAGAAGTAGGACAGGTGTTAGTCCCTCTAATAATATAATAATACAATTTCTTCAATCTGCATGTGCAGCATATATCCAATACATTTTAATATTATTATATATTAGGAGAGGAAGTGCACAATTTCAATGCACCACATATCTGAAACAAGCTTGATGTCTGCTCCATCGCTCAGTTGTTTTAAATTGAGCCTAAATGTCTCCGTTTAAAAGCTTTTTATAAAATTATATTTGGGACTATCTTGTGTCTGACTGTCTATCCCGAAACTTCTCGCGATAGCAGGCGCAGTAGCATTGCGTTCGATTGCGGTACCTTGAAAACAACGTCGGAGTGGGAGCTCCTTCCTCACACACTCTCCTTTCATCTGTCGGTGACGTTTCCCGATCCAACCGGTCAGTGTACTGTGTTGGTAGCTGGTAGGTAGCTAGCTGCTAGCTAAGCTAACCTACTGAGCTACCTCCTCCGCCTTTGAAGCCAGCTGAACGGAGCTGTGAATGAACCCCGCACCTCAATGCATCTCCTGTGGCCGCGATGGCAGCGACAGAAACGGTCTGAGACTGAGATCATAGCCATGTAGCTAAATGGTTCACTATATCTGTAGCATAGTTAATGTTAGTGTGATTCGTGCCCTTAGCTATTTCCACCAGTAGCTAGCTTTTTTTCTGTCCGGGACAGACGGCGGCAGCTAGCCCCCTCTCTCGCCACTACAGGAGGATGCTGAAGCTGTTCGGTGCGCTGGTTATCCTCGGACTGGCCCTGGCGTGCATCACCTCCTGGGTGCTGGATAGCTATGACACGGCTTGGCACCCTAAACGGAGCGTTCAGCACCCGACTGCTGGTGATGGAGATGAGCCTAAGGGGAGTTCTCCACCATTTCCCGGCGGCGAGTTGAACAACATATTCTGGTTTATACAGGTAGGATTTATTCCGTCTCGCATGTCATTAACCACGAACAGAATGATGCTTTCTAAATCCAACCAGTATTTCCGGTTTCAATTTTATAGTCTTACATTTAACACGAATAGAATTTCTTCCTTTAGCTTTGCAGTGTTGTTGTAGGAAGCTAGCTATGGTAGTTCACCCACTGAACTCACAGAATGATTGACAGATAGGGGTCACTGACCACAGAAGTCACTGTCAGGTAAAAAGGAGGTTCAGGAACACAGTAAGTTTTGGTCAGACTGTTCACCCTTTGTGTTTGACAACTCTCATAGTGCTGTGTTAAATATGTTAAATAAAGGCTAGACAAAAGTCATATCTAAGACCATTTTTAATATTTTAGTTTTATCCCTCATTCTGGTTTTTATGTTTGGTTCAAGGTGTCCGACATTCACATTAGCCGGTTTCATGACCCGAGACGCATTCCAGATTTTGAAAAGTTCTGCACTGACACAATTGAAGTGATCAAGCCAGCACTAGTGCTCGCAACAGGTACAGTAAATCCCCCATCTTACACTAGGGGAAGGTTCTTGGAAAGTCTTTGCATTGTAACGGGGTGTGGCCCTCACGTTGATGCGGTCCATTTCTCAGCTCCCTGCATCTTCTTTCACTCCACAGGGGATCTGACAGATGCTAAAACAGAGAGTAAGGTGGGTTCCCTCCAGCACGAGGTGGAGTGGCAGGCCTACCACAACATCCTGAAGAGGTCCCGAGTGATGGAACGCACTAGGTGGATAGACATCCGCGGAAATCATGGTGATGGACCGCAGCACTTAGTTATCTAAATGTTCTCTTTAAACTCACTGGTTCAATGGTTGAAACATCCCAGAAGAGGGAGTGTACAATTAAGATTTCCCCATAAAGCATCACACAGGAAGTGGTCCTACCCCTCCTCTTCAATGTTGTTTTCCCCTCTGTTATTGGATCACGAGCTATTAAACGTGAAACAAGATATCCTTACTTTGTAATTGCTAGTTATTGGCTATGGAGTTTTTCTGATCTATTATCCATTAATGAATTAATCTGTTATTGATTGCAGTTGTTGATGTGTGTCAGATTTGGTTCGACATATTGACGTAACATGAGTGACCTCTTTTACAGTTTATGTTCTGCTAAATCTCACCATTGTTTCATTTCTTTTGACAGATGCCTTCAATATTATTTCACTGGACAGTGTCAACAATTATTACGGGTCAGTATGAAGTTGCCAATACTACAGTGTTCACGACTGCATCCAGTCAGTCCACTCCGGCATGTCTTAATGCAGCAAGCTGAGTGTGAAGTCGATCAGAGCGCACAGTAACTTCAAAGCGCCTGAAACATGAGAAGTTGCAGACCTATTTATTGACTATAATCCAAGCTGTCTGAGGTTCCTGAGGACCAAAATAGAAGCAGAATCTACACGAACAGACTGATTCTCTCTTATCTTTGGACACAGATTATGTTTAATGTGACATCGCTGCTTTTGTTAACTCTGATTGATCTTTTATCTCCCTAATATTCTTAATGTTGTGGTCATCTCCTGCCAGACAAAGTCTGTCTCCTATACAAGCCTACTTTATTTCTTTAAAAGGCATCCAATTATCTCCGGACTCTTATTAGGATTAGAGCTGCTGGCCACCAGTATCTTGTTGCTCATGGTGACTTTGTTTTTTCTTCAATGTTCTCTAGGAAATACTCAGCTAATCAGAAAGTAGGCTCTTTCCACTACGTTCACAAAACTCCCTTTGGCAACTACTCCTTTGTCTGTGCGGATGCCACTCTGACTCCAGGACCCAAGAGGCCGTACAATTTCTTTGGTATTCTCAACCAGGTACAGCTGTCGAGCACCTTCTCTTGACACAACATAAACATTAACTGAATTTGTGACAAACTTCAGAAAGCAGAGAAACTTCATTCTTTTATTACACTTGGATTTAAAAAAAAAAAAGATTTCTATAAGGAAATATGGCCATTGAATAGTAAACAGAAAAGAAGACTGTAGTTTGTTGTTGAAATAGCAAATAGAAGGTTGTTTTAACACATACAGCTGGCAGCTAGAGCACAAAACATACAGTATCCTGATACTAAAATGGGAATTTCCTGAAAGGAAAACATGGTTCACAATAATTTCTCTGTCTTCAAAGAAAGAATTGAAGCGCTCATAGACTTTAGATAATGAATGTAATGGAACGTGTCTTTATTATAATGTTGTTTTTTTTTCTCAATGTATGACAGACTCAAATGGACTTGCTGGACACGTTCAGAGCTGAGAGTCTGAAAAGCAACCAGTCGATCTGGTTTGGCCACTACACCACCTCCACTGTCGTCTCGCCCTCCCCGGGAGTTCGGGCCGTGATGAGGTGAGGAAATACTGGTTATGAAGCTGGGTGTGTGAATGCATATTTAGATAATGGCGCGTTATGATGATGTTGTTATTATTATTCCTTCTTTAGATCTGCAGTTGCGTATCTCTGCGGCCACCTGCACACACTGGGCGGCCTGATGCCCGTCCTCCACAGCCGACATGCCCAAGGCACCCTGGAGCTGGAGCTGGGCGACTGGATGGACAACCGCAGGTACAGAAAACAACAGCATCACAAAATATAGACAGCCGTTCAGTCATCTCAAAAAAGGGCAAAATGACATTATATGCCTATAAATCACAGGGGGGATTGTTTCGACAGTGGAGTATGTACACAGAAGGCTGTTTGATCCTTTTTTCGTGGAGTTTCATTCGGCACCATCACAGCTGATGCAGACACTGTCACTCTGTTAGCTACAGTGGCTAATACAGTAGTAACCGAAAGTTTCTATTCCTGCACGAACGTAAAATTAATGAATCACAATAGTTTTTAATGGTGCCACTTATCCAGAAATAATAATAAATAATTCTAGGCCATATCGGCCGCAGCTTTCCTTTCTATTTTCTTACTGTGGCTGGTATGATCGTGAAATGTGAAAAGTTTTAAGTTGCACTCTACGAGATTTAAAAAAAAGTATTTTATTGAACTTGCGGAAACCCCGTCTCCCATTTGTCTCCAGGTACAGGGTTCTGGCCTTTGACCATGACCTGCTGAGTTTCTCTGACCTGACGTTTGAGCAGTGGCCTGCAGTGCTCATCACCAACCCCAAGGACGCACAGTACCTGCATCCCGGAGTGGAGCCGCTGGGTCGAATACGGAGATCGACGCACATCAGGTGTGTGTGTGTGTGTGTGTTGACTGTTCTTGTTTGTTAAACCACAAACCCTTTGCTGGCTGTGCTATACAGGCTTCCACAGCACGTGGTTTCTCTTTCTCTCTAAATTAAAATAAGGAGAGGTTCAGCATGAAGCCTTTTTCTCTGGGCAACGAGTCAGCACGATAACGCCACCTTTATCTAATTTTCCAATATTAAAAACATTCATTTCCTCGGTTCTTAATAGGATCTTGGCCTTCTCAGAGGCCCTGATCACAGCGGTGCACGTGAGCGTGGACGGGGAACCTCTGGGGAACGGCCACTCTGCCGGAGGTCCTCTCTATGTGCTGCTGTGGGATCCGTCTCTCTACCTCACTGGACTGCACACCCTCAGAGTTAAAGTGGAGGTCTGCACCGCATAAATCTTTCTTCCACTTAAAGTGACTTTTTAATATTTCATAGGTCTTGATTCAAATTGGTAGGTATGTTTGCTGGAGTTGAATTATCTGCTGTCTGTGGCTTAGATACACTACCTACTATTGATTGTTGGCAGTTCCATTATTATGCAGATTTTAACACAGATTTTTACAATTCGCTCCCTCCTTCCCTTTTTGCGTGTGAGTCAGGACTCGGCAGGCCGGTCGTCAGTGCGGGAGCAGCACTTTACTCTGGAGGACGACCTGACCCCCAGCTTTGGCTTCGTGCAGTCCTTCATCCTCCTCACAGACCACTACATCCTGGCCCGCGCGGCCTTCATATTCGGGATGCTGCTGAATGTCGGTGTGCTGCTAGCCTTCAGGTTCCTGCACGTTCCTTCTGGGAGAGGTGAACCGCCACTGACCGCTCCCTTCAGATAAACACGTCGTGATAATTTCATTGTGATTACGGGCAATTAGCTGATGCCAAAGTCTGATTGTGGACAGAAGCAAGTTTCACGATAAACCTGCATATTTATGAAGATTTGCTTTGCCGCGTGGGTGTAAGTAATTATTTAAATTACAATAGTAGTTGTTTTTGTTTTGTCTGACGTCTGCAGGATTGATCTCTCAAGCGTGTATGTCGCTCCATCTGGTCAGTAAAATGGACACCTTCTACTACTCTCTGCTGCTGTTCAACCTGTGCACAGCCTTAGGTGGGTCTGCTGCTTTGTCTTATTCCCTGTGTTTTGTGCCTCAGGCTGAGCATGCCCCCAAATATATTTTGTAATAGCAAATCTACACAGTAGCTGCGAATGAAAGACTCTTTGCGGCTGTCTCATTCCGCCTCTCCTCCCTCAGGTCCGTGGTTCATAGGAGAGCTGATAGATGGCCATAGTGGGGCCTGCTTCTCCTTTGGGGTGCTCATCGACGGACACTTCCTGGAGGGCAGTCTCACTTATGTTGTTGGAGTCGTTCAGGTAAGAAATGCACACGAGCATGTTTTTTTTTTTAAGATTTCTATACTTTTCCAAGACTTAAAGCAGCTAAAATCTTATTTTCTTTAGCTTAATATGTTCATTTTGTCATATTAAGGGGTCACAAGCCAAACAGATTGTGAACTACTGCCTTTCATAGACTTCCATTCATAATGTAAATGTGCACTCAACATGTCGCCCCCTTTGCGCTATTAGCGATTATCAGGGCTTCATCTCATTTTAAAGTCTAATCGCATTTAACTGGACTCATTTCCTCTGTGCCAGCTGCTGTTCTTCAACATGCCCCTCACCACGTATCTGTGCTGGAGCCTCCACCACCGTTGCCGCGGCAACACCTTCCGATCCCACTTCCTGCGGCCGGGCTGCCGCTGGCGGACTCTGGCGGTCCACGTCTCCATGCTGCTGCTGCTCACCTGGCAGGCCCACTCCTGCTACTTTCTCCTGGAGACCTACGGCCTCGTGGCCTTTCTCCTGTCTCCTGTCCGCACGTGGGCGCTAGGGCTCAGTCTGCTACTGGTCTACCGCGCCTGGACAGGCCCCGCCACTCTCATTCATGACAACAGCAAGAGCGTCTCTCCCTCTTGACAGTAATTGCACTGTACCGCCACGATTTCCCCTCGAGCCTGACTCACAGATATATTTTGCTGTCTCGATCCACCCTGGAAGCCTCAACTGTCTCCTCCTTCCAAAGCCACTTAACAGTTCATCACTCACTATCCTGTTTCTAGATAGTATTGTTTACTTAATATGCATGTTATTGTAAAGCACTGGTGAGCACATTTCTGGCCATATTCATAGCAATGTGTACAGTGTAAAAAAAAACAACCCCACCTTGGATACATTAAGGGTTAAATGGCCTATTTGGGTCCAACATGTGCCGCAGGTGACAGTATATACAGTATACCTACTTTTTGGAAGTGTTGCCATGGCCAAATGCCACTTCACCACTGCCAAATGAGACGTAAAAAAAGATTTCCCCTTTTATTCTTCCCTCTAAATACCATTTTCATTCACTAACGAAGGCTGGACGTGCCAAACCGATCCTCGTGTTTACCTCACCACACACAAATCATGTGGATAAGAGGCGTACGTATCGTTTTGTACACTGTTAGCATTTCCCAACTTCCCATGGCTGACAGTGCGTGGTAGTATGACACAGGTAATTCAACCTAGACGATCATATGTTCAAGTTTATTCTGCTACATAATTGCAGGAAATCAAGGGACGGCCATTACAAATAAATCGAATACTGTAGTTGATATGTGTACAAGTAGTTAATGGTTGAAAGTGTTTTTAAATTAAATTGAATTCCATTGCACACAACTGCCACTACAAACTTCTCAATATTAGCATTGAATAGTCATATCAAAAACTTCAATGCCTAGTTTTCGCCAAAACACAGAGCGGACTCTTCGTGCTCCTTCAAACGTGACTACAGGAAGCAGCTGTTTGTTTCTCAGGAATGTGAGCACTTGAACAATAGGCTGGTCCCAGTAGTATTTCAGGACAATGTTTTTATACTCCAAGTAGCTCAGTGAACTAAAACCATGTCAAACAATCGAGGTGTGTGGTGGCAAAAAAAACAACTGCTAAATGAATGTGTTTATAGATGTGTTGAAATGAGATGAACCAGTACTATGCTGTTTTTATTTATTTATTCTGATTGTATTGAGTGATTTCTCTCCCCCCCCCCATTCATGTTATATGTCTGCACTGGAAATGGGTGTTGTTCCGCTCCCTCATGGTCAGTGGTGGTTAAAGAGCATTCCCTGTGTTTGGAAGTTTAGCTTTGTGTGTGAAAACGTGTTTGTCTGTGTTGCGCAGAATGTGACTTTATTTAATTAAATTTTTTTGTGAAGGTGTGAAAGCAGTTAACTAGTAGTCTGTTGCACTTTTAATTCAATCAGTTCTACTCAGTAGTAGCAGGTGCAGGATTCCACAAGGACAATAAAAAAGAGCTGCTAGACACTGAGAAAATGTAATTATGTGCACTCTTGCTGGCAATGGTTTAATAACTTTTTTGTCTCATGTCTGCATAGACCAGTGTATAATTCCAGCATAAAGACAGATATTTCAAACGGATGGGACTTTTGTACCTCTCACAAGATATGTAATCTGTCCACAAGGAGGCAGTATTGAATGGATTTGGAGGGTATTTAGAGATGACTGCTGCATTTCACCCCCATTTTTTGTTTTGTTTAGTTTTTTTGCAGTAAAGCATCCAAACCTAGTTTCAATAGTTACTTGATGCGTTACTGATTATGGTAAACTATGAATGGTTGTGATTGTTCTGTGCTGTACACTGGTTTGACTGTTGAAAAACAGATATCTGACTCCATCACTATCACTAAGGAATATACTGCAAGTCATGTACTGGTGTTCACTTGACTTATTCTGCATCCCCTCCTTTCTTGGAACACTGAAGTATATGAATGAATAGATGATGATTTTACATCTGCCACATATTTTTCTTGTGACAACTGAAATTAGAGCCAACCACAATTTTATTTTATTAATGGTTTATAGTGCTGTGGAATAAAATATTCATTACAGTAAATCATATACTTTGTGTTTGTCTTCACGTTATTGCTACGTAATGTGACACGGGTGTCCACAAGAATATGGAGCCCGACAATGACAAAAGACGGTTAAAAAAAAAATCAAATGAGTCAAAATTATAACTGATTGTGCCAATAAACAATGTTTTTAAATAATTAAAACTGAGTGTAAAAAGAAATATAAAGCCTTGTATTTTTTATAAACTTGTCAGTTACACTTATTTATTTTGTATGGTCTTGGTTGACATTTAATCATTTTTTTTAAACTAAACCAGCCAGTGCACAACTATCATCTATAGACATGCTGCTGTAGCATCATCCTTGTAGTCTTTGTCGCTATAGCTAGTAAGCTAATGCAAACTAAGTTAGCTAGCAAATGCTACTTAAAAATCTTTAGTTTAACATTGAGAAAGGAGACGTACAGTTCAGTTCAATTCCAAGGACAACACATTTATTATTATTTCTATTGAGACTACCATCACTCTTGTAGTCTTTGTAGCTAAAGTACTTTAGCTAGCAAGCTAGTGTAAACAAAGTTAGCTAGCTAATGCTACTTAAAAATATTTTGTTTAATCATTAATTGTAGTACATGAAGACGTGAAGATGACAACGTTATAAAGATCAAAGCATGGGGTCTAGTGTACTGTTAGCTAGCTAACTTTCGTTATTGTTAGCTTGCCAGCTTTTTGCTGCTGCTACAAATGTTAACACAGTGATGCTAAAGCAATATGTAGTACAGAATATGGATCATTAACATTACGTGCACTGGCTGGAGTAGTTTTTTTAACAAAGTTACTTTCGGCTAGGTACTTTGTTAGCTGAGGCGACAGGTGCTTTGTGTGTTCATGATAGCAGTGTTTTCAGTTAAGCTAGCTAGCCCAACAGTTTTCTCAGATGCTCCACTGATGTCAGTTTTTTCACCCCCAATCAGTTTTTTCCCCCCCCGACTTATTAGAGGTAAAATGTATATTTCTTTTCACACTCCATTTGAGTTTTTCTATTATAACAGTATTTTTTTTAACTTGTCTGTCCAAGTTTGAGGTCTAAAACCTAGACGTATCTAACTCTTTACATTTCATTTTATTTGTCTCAAGAACACAGTTTCAAATAACATTGTGTGATTTTTCATGTATAATTCATAAATGTAACTGGCATCAGCTAATGAATGCATTATATTACTGGAGTTCATTGAGTTAGTGTTAATGGCAGTAATGGAAAAGCAACTGTAGGTTAATTCCCCATGGCATTTGGTGAAAGCAGTCTCCACTGGCAGCTACAGTGATTTTCTTCACTCTGATATCTTTATAATTTGCTTGCCAATGTTTCCCCCTTTCATCATAGAGCAAAATGCATCTGCAAGAAGAGGAAAGAACAATTCAACTCCTGCCAAGTTCACAAAAAAAAAAGTCATACAATAAAGAAAAAGGCTGGTATTACAACCCACATACCTCCCATATTTTCAATGCCATTCACCACAGTTTCCAGCACCTGCAGAGTGAAAGCAAAATTACAACTAAATGGTGCAAACAGATAGATGGGGAAGAGGCATGCATTTTGCAAACAAACAATGACACCCACACAGTCAACCACACATCACCATTTCCTCCGTACCTTGATTTGGCCTGATTTAACCCACTGGCTGAGCTCACGGAGGGCAGCCTCTGCTTGGTTCATGTAATTCAGCACCATAAACCGCTCACGGGTGATGCTCTTAGTTCGCAGGGTGTCCTGCGTTTCCTCGCTCAGGGGCGGAGGATATGGCACGTCCTTGTTGTACTGTGAGATCTGCCCACACAGGATCACATGGCCGCCGTTGTTCATCTGGGCGTACGGAGAGGGTTGGAGGCCAATGTGTGAGATCGAATATATAAGACAAAAAAATAAAAATAAAAACACTCACTGTTGAAAATCAGGAGGAGGAACACCTATGAATTCAAACATTTTACAGCAAATTAACAACAAATTCAAGTAAAACTTCTACTACATTATGCTCTGCACACACTGATGCAACTCAAGCAGTACCTGTGTGATTACAGTATCACTGATGGCACCTCCCACGTTGTCAAAGTAAACATCTATCCCATCAGGGCAGCACTCCTGGAGCCTTGCAGGGATGTCCTCTTGGCGGTAGTTGATAGCTGCAGAAAATCCCAGGTCTTCCACCAAAGCTCTGCACTTCTCATCAGTTCCGCAAATTCCAACCACTCTCACACAACCATCCAGCCTGCCGATCTGGAAAAATACAAGCAGGGTGAAGTGTCATTATTTCGCTTCCATTTCTTGGTGATCTAAATCTGTGTTTACGTTGCCGCCTGTGGTTCGCTAGATTAGATCTGCTACCCTTGAGCGTGGTTTCTGAGATATAACAATTACAGTTCCCACCAAAAACCTTGCCGGTCTCTTTCTTACATTTAAACCCATTACTCACTCATTCCCTCCAATTATCTACTTAAGAATTATCTATTTAAGAATGCAAAAGAAGTGCATTTTGCCGGTATTTCAGATATTTACAGCTTTATATAAGACATCAAAGCCTTTTTGGACCTAAATCTGAAATGTGCTGTATTTACCTGTCCAGCTATGGAGCCACAAGCCCCGGCGGCGCCACTCACCACCATGGTCTGATTGGCCCCTTTGGTCACACCGCCCTTCTCCCTTACGCCCAACAGTGCGGTGAGGCCTGTTATTCCAATTGCACCCAAAAAGTAGGACAAGTGCCCATCAACCAACTGTGGATCAACCTGCAAAAGACAGAAGGCACTGTCACAACTGCTAATATGAATTGGTGTCATGCAAGCATTTCAAATACATTATACATCCTGCAAGAGGATACATGACCCTTTCCACCTATGATAACAGGATATATCCCAATTATGGCATGTGCTGCACCTTCTCTAAGACACTTCCTTTCATAACAGCATAGGTCTGCCAAGGCCAGTTGAATGAAGTGACCACATCTCCCTCACTGCACGTGCTGCAGCGGCTGGCCTCAACCAAGCCGACCCCTCCACCATCCACACACTCAGACAGCTGCCATGGAGTCAAGTAATCAGCCCCGGTGTCTTCATTCATTCTGCATCGCTGCGAAGCAAAGACAGAAAGAGAAGCAGGAGTGATAGAGATGGGGAACCTGAATTGTTCTGTAACATGTATTTATACCAGATGGTGGAATCTTAACATGCATAAGCACAAAGAGTAACAAAAAACATATATTGACTGTATCGGTACCATGTAAGGGTCGACTGAGAGGTGAAGCGTCCGAACAAGGGCCTCTCCATCTTTCAGGTGAGGTGCTAAAGTTATGTCCTCCAGGCGGAAGTTTTCAGGAACTGGCGCACCGCTTTTACCTGTACGTAAAGAAGTAGTAGTAGTAAACGTTAGCAACACAGGTGCAGTAATGTCGCAGTGAAGGACACAAGGAAATGGGAAATCTTCATTTGTGAAGATAGTTTTTTTTTTACCAGGTCGTGAGTTGAGAACGACTCTCTGCACCTGCATCCTTGAAGAGTAAGCTATCCTAAACACTGTGTTGTTATTGCTGCACAGACTGAAGGCTAGCAGAAAGTCAACAGACTACTGAGAAAGTGTCATTCAGCGGAAAGCGAGAGGCTTCCCCGTTATGAACTTCCGTCTTCGCTTAAATCTCGTTAGGCAGTTGGGACGATCTTTTTTAGCTGGAAGTCAATTAGCATCTCATGTTTCATTCCGTATTTCATTTTTAAAGACGCCTAGTAAAATAAGTTAGCTAATGACACCCCCGTGTGACAACCCACTGTCGAATCGATATGTCTTTTTTTTTTTAAGTAACGTTTAGCAGGAAGCTGTTTCATTTTGCGCATGTCTAATATGGCATCCGTCGAATTAATGTATTAGCTAACGTTAGCTAATTGTCGAACCTTTTAAAAAATGATGTTAATGCTAATGTGAGGTAGATATACGAAAGTGCGACATTATTTCCCCAATGTTCCGGTGTAGCACATGTTTACTATCTTGCCAGTTATATGTGGTCTTTTCCTAGGTGCAGTTGAGCCGTTAAGGCAGCTACGGCACAACAGAAACGGTACGCGCCCCCGGCAATCTATTTTATTACTCTAGTCCATCAACACTGCAGCTAGTGAACATATTTATCCGCGAATTTAACTACATTTGCCATTGCAAGCGGCCCGTTCATCATCAAAGACTATAAACGCGGGTAGGTCCAATAGATAGGTTGCAGTATCGGTTGCTAGCCAAAAGTGTTTCAGAGTGGAACTGGGAAGTGACGCTTTGTGGAGGAATCTTTAAAAAAATGTTTCAAAAAGTTTATGGGGTTTCATTAGCAAGTAAGTCGCTGCCCGTAACACTAGCTTTACCGTCAACTTCACCTGCAGCAGAGCACCGTCAAAACGGGGAAATGAAGACGTGTGTGCCATGGAGGGACCGAGTGTAATGTAAGTACTGCAAGGATATTTGCTTACGCATGCCAGCTAGTGTTAAGTGTTCTGTTTGTGGGGCAACTGGTGTGTTAGCACGCTGTTATTAGCCGAGTATATGTGCTAGCCGCAAGGAGCTGTCGTGGATATAGCTAGCTTCACCTGACAAGAGCCCCCCTACACACACACACACACACACACGAAATGTTAAAATCAGAGCGTGCCATTCATAGATCAAGTCTGTATGATAAATCCCTGTGTCATCAACACGATCAGCAGAATACATAGTGGTGTGCTAAGTCTGACAGTGGCAATGGGCTATGAGTGTTGGTCAAGGATTTTACTGCTAGTCAATATACTAACACTGACATTTAATTCCTTTTGCACTTAAAAATGCATTTCAATATGAAGGGGAAATACAGGACATTGGTGTTTTGTGCTGCAACTACTGATTCATCTGTCAAGTAATTTCTCAATTAGGTCTAAGGGATTGGAGTAAAACATGAAAAGTGCTGGTTTTGTCGGAGCCACAGTCAAAAACATGAAGATATTTGCTTTTCAATGAAATATAACAACAAAAATCCCAAATCTCATCTTTTGACGGGTAACAGCAATCAAATAGTTTGTGTTTTTTGCTTGAAAAATGACATCTTATCTAATCAACTGATCAGCACTGCTGGTGTCCGCCTCAAGAAAACCATATTGAGAAAAGATTGTTTGACACAAACACACTGACAGGCACGCTCACACCACAGCTCCCAGTGCAGTGACAGTGTCATCGGAGGCAGTCATGTCAGTCTGACTCGACTTTTTGTCGAATGCATCTGTGAATGTTTTCAGGCTTTGCACATTATTTTAAGGGCCAGAGAGAGAGAGAGAGTGTGAGTGTCGGAGAGAGACTGCAGCCCTGCAGAGTCTGGCTGGTACAGGCCTGGTCATGTCCAATGCCATCATATTGCAGCATGTCCAACATCATTTAGTAGTAGAGTCTAGACAGGCAGTTTAACTAGTGCAGTCCTAGTTAGTTTCCCCCATCCGACATTTCAACTTGTCATAGTAAGAAAAGCTCAAGCTTCACTAATAACATTAAAGATGTTCTATTCAGGTGTCCCAGTAAGCCCTGACAGTGAGCAAGCATGCTAAAATGGAATTCAGCCGTCATTCATTTTACTGTTTACACCTGTGCTTTTCCTTTTGCTAAATGTCAAAATGCAGCCTGGTGATGAACACCTACATGTACAGTGGTTGCTGATTCATTTTCTGTTTCAGGTCTAGAATAAAAGATCAACATTTGTTCATTTTCAGCTGGTTCAGGTAATTAATCAATCAGCAAATTGTTTCGGGATCACTTTATACAGATGGTCGTCGGCCTCATGGCGGTGATCAGGGCCACTTTTTATCTAGACTATAGTTTTATTTGTCATCACATCACTGAGCAGGCCACAGATCACCTAATGGATGCACTGTGGGGAATCCCAGTGAGCCGTATTGCACAATGCCAGCTGCCTGGACCTGGCACACCTGAATGAATGCATTTCTTTATACATTGTTTATAACTATCATAAATTAGACTTTGTGTTTCTGCTTTTATTTTAACAATATCCTGTATTTTGATTGTGATTTGAATCATTTGTTCATGCCAGACAGTTCCTGGGTCAGTGTGAGGATTTGCTGCTTATGTCTGTTTTCTGTCATTTTAAGTCGAATATCTTTGAAATTTAAGAATATCGGTCGAACAAAGCGGCATTTTTCTAACATTTCACAGACCAAATCATAAATCAAGGAAATAATCAGCAGATTAATCGATAGTGAAAATAATTGTTTGTTGCGGCCCCTGTTTTTTCTCTGTTAGTCAAACATTCTCATCAATTCAGGATCTGTTAATGTGTGATGGATGTGTAGTTGTATTTCAGTTTTAGACTCTTTTTTTATTTATTTGGAAAAGATGGCTTCACACAGAACCCATGACCAGCAGATCTCATAAACACAAATGTTTTCCTTCATTTTCTTTTCTCCCACACTCTCTGGGGCCTTTCCTACTTTCCACCACTTGTGCATTATAAAGTCAGTAAAACAGAAAGAAAGAAAAAAAGCGTGTGAATAGAAAAGAAAAGTGACGGCGTGTACGCGGGTGTGCACTTCCCCTTCATCCCCGCGGTCGGTCCTCCCGTGTGTGTTGGAATTTCCCGCATGGACTGAGAGGGATCTTGCTCCGTAAATTACAGCGCCTTGTGCGTCGGAGGAAGGCCTTTTATGGGCATGGATGTGGGTGTGGCCAGCGCGCTGGTTGACGGGGAGGGGTGGGGGGGGTCACAAGACAAGCAGAAACAGGAGAGACTCGGTGTACAGCAAAAGGCCGCATTGCTCTGTGTGAGTGTTTTTTTTTTTTTGTGTGTGTGCAATCCTAGTGCAACAATGTGCAACAGACGGCGGCGGCGTTGCGCCCGGGTTTCCGCAGATTAGCGCTCCGTTTCCGACTCTGTTTACGCACCGACGTCGACCCCCTTTTCCTCTTGACTTCATAGCGGGGGAAGGAGGGGTGGCACAAAAAAAAAAAAGTACCAGTGAGTGAGGTCAGCGGCATAGCATGAGTCAACCTTGGGCATGTTTGCAGTCATCACCGCAGGTCTGTATTGTGCGGGCCTGCTGCCGCCGCTGGCCGCCGAGCAGAGCTGCGAGTGCGTGCGATCCTGCGGGGCTGAGCTGCCGCTGGTAGCAGCTTTCACGGCAAACGCAGTAAGTATCGGGACACACGGCGCTGGAGCCGCGGTGTCGATGGCTGTGGCGGCGTTGTTGTTGTTGTTGTTGTTGTTGTGGTGGTGGTCGACAGTGCACGTTATTGTGGCCCGCAGCTTGCTGACAAAGTTGTGTTTACCTCGACGAGACGATCTGGGCGCGCACTGATGCTGATCAATCGCCCCTCTGTAGGATGTGGGGTGTTTGGTTTATTTATTTATTTTTTTGGGTAAAGCGGGTTGAATGCACAGAGACAGGCGTGCTACATGTTGAATCCATCCACAGTGATTTATCAGCTGTGCCACCACGCTTTGGGGATGTAGGCTGCATTGTTGGCTCGGTTTGTTGCAACGGGACATGGCATTAGTGTGACTGGATAATCCGTTTCCTGCAACAAAGGGTTTCTCGTAAATAGCGCTGAGCTGGCCGGTCACAGAAAGTGATGTGGGGGGCTGGGGGGGCAGGAAGAGTCCAGTCGTGGAAGCACTCAACATCATTTTACTTCTTATATTGCCTCTCTCTATGTCGTCTCTCGCACGCCGCAGGCCTCGCACGCCCGCTGGTGCGCGAGCCGTGCCGCACGGGGCTGATGTTAAATTCGGAAACGACGATGGATTAGTGCGGCTAATGGTGCTTGACATTTATTTTAAGCCAATTGAACGTGTTACTTTGTTTATTGGGCTAAACCCCGGGCTTGTGTAAGGCTGCACTTGTGATGCGTCACGATGATCCCTCACCCTCGGACGCCGTGTGCGGGTTGTTTAATGCACAGAGACCGCTCACACAGCGTGGGTCCCCCGGCGGTCAGCGTGTGTGTGTCCGCTCCAAATCCGGGGCCATTCTGCTAGGAAACTGTGATTTCTTTTATTATTTATGTGCAATAATAAAGGGGGCCTCGTGGGATTTGACAACATGGCTATGAGCATGTGTAACATCACATGGCATTGCTGGCGCGCGCGCACGCACGCCACATTGCATGGTCTTTCGGTTTCCCTGAGCCAGTGTAGGATCTAAACAGCTGCAGCCGTCTATTTTAAGAAGCCTGTGCTTTACTAGGCCACCAGAGTAATGGGTGACGATTGCAAGTCACTTCCTAGGTTGTCAGGGATGGCCTTTGCCAAGTCCATGTTCTAGTAGATTCTAGTACACATTTATGTAATCAGTTTGACAGATACATTGCAGCAGTTCTTTGATTTAGGGTGAGCCTCTCAGCGATTTAAAAGTCTTTTCAGTTTTCTGTTTAGACGGTTGCACAAGAGTGGCAAGATTTTAATTTTGTGCAGATGGAGCAAAGAGGGAAATGTTAACAGAAACAGCCAGAGATCTGCGTGCATCTTGAAATTTGGCAGACTGCGCAGTGTCAAATCTCCAACGAAACCATGCCATCAGATAATATTTTTGATAATCATCACAGGTTTCCATGGCAATTGTCAAAATCCCCTACAAGCTATCAAAAGCCCTGCAAGGCCGTTTTGACTTCCCCCCCCCGTGCAGATCGTGTCATCATGACTCAAGCCTGCTCACTTTCAGTTGCCCTTCTGTTTCTGGGTTTGCAGCCGCAGTTCAAAGGGCACGGGTTCGCTTTTTTTCACCTCTGAGTCAAACGATTGTAAAAAGAAGAGTGGTTTCTAATCAGGTTCAACCTGCTGCTTCCTGTTCTGGTAGTTTTTGCGGGAAAGAGAGCTCCCTTTCTGTTGCAGGTCAGTCGAGCCACGAGGGGTGATGCGTTGTACGTGAGGCGTTTAGTGCGTGTAATGTCCTTCAGCGCTGATTGGAGATCAGAGAGTCAATAAACGTGGTGCAGTAATATCTTGTACTGACATTTCCATGAGCTACTGACTTATCTCCGTCAGCTACTTTCCTGCGGTTCCAATAGTGTATGCAGGTCAGATATACATGCTCGCCTGCGTGCAGCACCATATCCCCGTGTCATGTGATCTTAGAGAATAATGACACAGTTTAGACCTGCCCCTCCCCTCCTCTATTCTCACACCCGATACCTTTTCAGTGGAGGTCTATTGTTGAGAAAGAAAACAGCAGGTTTTTACATGGCTGAGGCGGGGATGATAATGGGACCCCTGTGTGGGGACCCCTTTAGTCTGATGGCTCAATGCTTGACCTCTCTCTCATTTTCTCTATACAGGGTGTTGCCCATGAATGAGACAAACACGCAGACTCCTTCAGATCTCCTCACCCCAGGCCGGCGACCTCTGAGTGGGTCACAAAGAACTTCAGAGGGGAAGAGAAGATTATCTTGGTTGACTTTGCTACCGCTCACACTGATGTCAATGTAGTTTTACGGCTTTATTTCACCGTGGGCACCCTCAGATCCTTGGATTGACATAGTCAAGTGACACCCAGTGGAGCATTAATAGCTTGTCTGGTTGAGAAATCTTCACCTGGCTCGGCTTATTCATGCCCGTCATGAGTGTACCAGCTCAGCAGAAACCCAGCGCCAAAAGAACAGGCAAACGCATCACCTTTTTCAACGAACAAAGCGTAGGAATGAAGGAGGCTTTTCAGCACCCTGAGGGGTCCTACTATGTCCTGGGTGGACCTGCCTCAGACCCCGGACAAAGCGAGGCTGCAAGCACTGTGACCTCCAATCCACAGGGCACTCACATGTATCTCAACTCTGTCATCTTCAGCCCAGATAAGGGTGACCAGAGCAGGGGTCATTATCAGCAGACTGTGCCTATGAAGTGGGCCCACCAGGAGCCCAGTCAGCAGCAGCCGTCTCTGTCCCAGCAGCAGAGAGCTGCTTCCTGGAATACCATGAGTAACTGGGGACAAAACATTGCTAATTACATCGGCGGCATTAACGTAACGGACTCAAGGACCCAGAATGCGTTTGTAAAGTCGATGCACGAGACTTCAGGCTTACAGCCACATCAACAGCCCCCTAACAGAGCTGCAGACAAGCAGCCTCTGGGTCCTAACCCTGCAGTTGAAGCGTACAGGGATGCGGTTCAGGCTCGGGGGATGGATTGGGAGCAGCAGCAGTCCCAGGCCTTTCAGGAGACCTTGAAACCTGGGGCGCTGAACACCCAACAGCACAGCACATCCCACCCGGGAGGAAGCTCAGTCTTGCAGCCCTTCCAGTTGGCCTTTGGTCAGCCCAAGCAGCACCTGCCGGCCTACTACCAGACCTTCCAAGGCAACAGGTCGACCCTACCTAACCCACCTATCTACTCAACTCAAGCGAAACCCCCGCACCAGTTGCAGCAGCTGCAGAAGCAGGAGCATATACAACGCCAGCAACAGCATCACATAATCCATCAGCAAATGCAGCAACAACAAATCATTCAGCATCAACATGTACAGCAGCAGCTACAGCAGCAGCAGCAGCAGCAACAAATACAGCACGAGCAACAGCAACAAAAGATGCAACAACAACAGCAGCAACAGCTCCAAATTCAGCAGCAAATGCAACATCAGCAGTTGCAACAACAAAACCCCCATGTGCTTGACTATTACTCCGGTGCACAAAATGCACACCCGCATCCACATTCACAGCCTGTGGTGGTGCACTCCCAGGAGTCCTCTGCTCCATCTCCCCCAAAGATCCAGGAACCAATTATCCAGGACATCACCCCAGAACCCCAGCAACCGTCAGATCCGCTGCAGCCCCCTCTCCAGCCTGAGTCCCTGTCCCAGACGCAACTCCAGTCCCAAACGCAGCTCCGCAGATCGCGACGGCTCTCCAAGGAAGGCGGGGCGCCATCCGACAACCCCTTTCTCTCCGTCTCTTCGGATCAGGCAGCCCCGGGGCCGCAGGGCTCCCAGAACGGGGCCCGTGACATCCAGGCGGCACCGACCGGCGTCATCCAGAGCACGCGCAGGAAACGCAGGGTATCCCAGGAGGTCAACTTGGAGACCCTTGCTCAGAAGGCCTCGGAAATGGAATCTCTACCACCACATGTTGTAAAGGTAACTGCACTGTTCACTTAGGGCGCAATTCTTCTTTCTTGGTCTTCCTTTTTTTATTTATTTTTTTACTTTTTCCCTTTCCTTTTCTGTGTATTTTTGTTTTCCTTGTTCTTTTGCTCACTCATCTGTTTCTCAGCTGTTTCCTCTCGAGCCAAACCACAGAAATATCTATTAACAGAAAAGGACCGAGTGTTCTGAATCCCGATGATTGCTCCGCAGTTTATATCTAAACTCGTCGCTGCAAGCTTGGAAGCCTTAATTGCAAATTTATTCTAGTGTTATCCCAAGGTATAATTGCAGTGGGACTTTAGCTCCCCGATCAAGAGCGGGAACTGGAACAAACGGCCTCGAGCATCTGCCAGGAAAACTGTGCCAAAACCTGTGTTGTTTGTGATTAACGTGTTGCTGGAAGTGATGCTGAATGTAATCAACGCCCAGCGAAGTCTACACCACAGAACTGAGCTGCTCGGTGGGAAAAATCTGTAACTAAAACAAGACTTTGCGCTATGAATATTGCCACAGGGTGAATGTATACTTCACAAACGGCTTCATGTGCTCTCATTATATATTTGTGAACAAACCTGATAAATTCCCCCGACTGTAACATGTGAAGTCATTCACTTATCTCTGTTTATGTGCTGAATGTCTTGATTGTGCAACAAGTTATGTTGCCAAACAGCACTGAGTCAGTATGTCTGCAGTTCAGCATGGCTGTGCCCTGGATTCGCCTCACGGGTAGCTGATCATACACAGTGTGTTTGGTTACATGCCTGCACACCTCCCCCCATCCCATCAAAGGAGAGAAACTCCAGCCTGGCCTCGCCTGCCCTCCCCCTCTTCCTCTATACAGGGAGGGGTGCGGGGTTGCCCTGCCTGCAGTGCTCAGCAGAATCTCTCTCCACCGCTCTGGTGCAAGGGCTGGAGTTTTCCACCAGCAATAATGAGCACAGATCCAGCGAGCGCAGCCACACTGCTGCATGCCTCTTTGCCCATGCAGATGCAGCGTGCAGTGACGGAATGCAGCCGCCTTCCACTGGCCTGTGATGTGGTGGGTTCGATGGCTTTGAAGTCGCTCCAGAGTTCATCGTTGAGCTCTAAAGTGCACAGACCCCTTCATTATGGTTTCTAAAGGGGGGGGGGGGGTGTATGTAGAATGCTTTTGGTGACTGCTCTTTTTCCGTGCATGACATGCGTCTGTCACTGAAGTGCTGCACCTAGCAGTCCTGGTTCAAGGTGCGGACGTACTAAATGCTTGTTTGCTAAGGCTTTCACTGAAACATCAAAGACATGGTCATATTTTAAATTCTATCATTTTTTTAATGCTTATTTTTCACAGCTGTTGATTGTTAATGTTTGGATTCTGTCACTTGGGAAAAAGACTTCAGGCTTGTTTAAAGCTTCATCTGTTAACCACTCCATTTGAGTATTGACATCATTTTTTTTTTTTAATTGTGCTCTTCTATATTCTGTATTTTTGTGTGGGTTAAGTAAAAGGTTTTAGGGTTCCTCATTTACTATATTGATTATAATTTGGCGGCCAGCCCAGTTGAATTAACAGTCACCCAAGTCAATATTAGTTTAAGATTTATTGCGCAGTGGTGTGCTAAGCTGGAAGGCTAAGCTACAATTCCTTACTTATGTTGTTAGGAGGTGTGATTCTTGGCACCTGTTGCGCACCGTGGCGCGCTGTAACACCTTGTCCTCCATCTTTGCTAGGACCCCCACAGGCCGTGGAGTCCCACTGACTCAGAGGGTCTGACCGCCAAGCGGCATCGAGACGACAGCCTCCTTCCGCTCGTCATCCCCGTGTCTGTTCCAGTGCGGAGGCAGGATCCCTCCTCCCCCGACGGAGATGATGGAGCCCTGGCCTGCAGCTGGCCCCCAAGGCCGTCAAACCCCCAGGACCTCGGCCGCGCCGACCACAAGCCCTCGGTCATTGTCACCCGGAGACGCTCACTCAGGAACTCCTTGTCGGAGAGCTCAGAGCAGGTGGGTACATGTTCACTCCTAGATGCTTTTGTCTGTTTTTTTTTTTTGTTGGTGTACTTTGATCACATTTTTTTATACTTTTCCAGACATTATTTGTTCAATTAATTTACAAAGAATAGAGAGAGGAGTATAGTGTCATTTTCAGTCTGTTTTCAGTATTTCTAGACTCCAGGTATTAAATCCTTACATCTGTGCGTCAGCGCCCCACCAACACACACTCCCTTCCCCCCACCATGCGCCATGTCTCCCCTGCCCCCATTTCAGTCATCCACACTTTTCTCCCTTTTCCTGTTTCATTTGGGGCGGTGGGGGTTTGGTGAACTGGATGCCCTGTCCCAGATCTGGCAGATTATCAGGGTTTAGCACTGCCATACTGTACATCATGTACCACACAGTTGACGGTTGGGGTTCCTTGTTCCTTCTCCATATGAGCCTGCATATCTAACATTGAGTGTTTTTTTTTTTTTTTTATGTTATTAGATAAAATTAAAAATGATGTATCGCAGTGCACACAGACTCCTGTGGTAACTTTTCCAATTTTTCCCTCAGCAGAATGGAGGAACTGAAGGAGACAAAGACGACGACGGCAAAAAGTCCAAGCGGCGTCCCCGGCCCGAGCCCCTTTTCATCCCACCGCCCAAACCTGGCTTATTCATCGCCCCTCCCGTCTACTCCAGCATCACGCCCTTCCAGAGCCACCTGCGCTCCCCCGTTCGCCTCGCTGACAACCCCCTCACCATGCCCCCCTACACGCCTCCGCCAATCCTCAGTCCCGTCCGCGAGGGCTCGGGCCTCTACTTCTCCACTTTCCTCTCCTCTGCTGCAGCCAGCGCCCAGGGTCTGCCACCTCCTGCAACGCCTAAGTCAGCGACACGCAGCCTGTTGCGCTCCAGTAAGTTTCAAATAAATAAAAAAGGTAGATTCAGAAAGATAAGACCTCCCTGAATTATCCACAGCACATCTAAACTGTGGGGAGTCAGCACTGGGCATTTGTAATAAGCATCTGGTGGTAATTTCCCATAAATAATCTAATATCACACTATATGTCTGATGTTGTGAATGATTGTCAGAATTAGACCTGACTGAATGACCCTCTGTTCATTAAATATTCTTGATTTGAACCTACAAGCGTTTTTATTTCTCAGCTCTTGAGCAGTAAATAAAAATACAGCTCTTGTGATCACGACAGAAAGTTTTTTGACAAAATCACTGAGTGGATTTTGTGTTGCTGCTTCTCCTTTTTTCTTTTAGACAGCTGCGACATCACACCACCAGTTCTGTCTGCTATGAGCGAGGCCACTCCAGTCAGCATAGAGCCGTGAGTATTTCCCTGCCAACAACCCCTAATCATCTGCTTCCATTGTAGAAAAGTGCAGCTTTTGGGGTTTGTGTCCTTTTCAGAGAAATGACATGAATGCTCGGGAGCCGGGGTAGTAGTTCTGCAATCAAGTATTCAGACCATAACACTGGGCTGAATCATGAAATGTCTTGAAAGGGAACGCAGACTTCTTGATATTCTAAACCCATGCTTTAAAGCGGGCCGTCCTCTCCGCCACTGTTACCACTGGAATCTTTTGTCCCGTCATCCACCGCCAGACTTCCGACCCAACTACGCAGCCTAATGTCTGTCTCAATAAAAGTGCATCACGACTCCCATATTGACTGTCAAATGAAAGCCACGAAGCCATTTGAAAACTAATGGCAGTAAGTGCATGAGAGGCCCGTGCTCTTTAACGGACGTGCAGAGAATGTAGTTTTGGTTATGAACAAGGAACCTGACTGAATGCAAATGCTAGCTAACGTAGCATGGACGAAACCGATTAGGACCAGCAGATACCTGGGGGTTTAACATGTACCATGTGCTATTGTTGATATAAAAATTGTTGTCCTTTGAGTTTTCGGTCCTTGTTGATTTAAGGGGGGGGGGGGGGTCACCTGTGGTTGCCGTGGTAACAGCAAGTGCGGTTTAATACTACAGCGTGTCCATCTGCAGTGCAAACAAACAGACTCATTGTTTTATTAAAGAAGTCGGTCAATAATAACTGCAACTGCAATCTGATGCCCGTTTCCTTACTGAGGATTATAATGTGTTGTCAAAAATTTGCATTAGCAGTAACTTAATACAGCTCTGTGAAAAAACGGTAATCAATGAGGCTGATATCAATTACATAAAATCCCACTGGATCAAATGCTGCATTGTCTCCTTTGAATGCGTCAATACTTGGGTAGCTTGGAGACCTGAAATCCAGTGCAGGAATGTCAGACTCCGTTGCTAACAATAAAAACTAAACGGGGAGATGATTACTGAATTTAGAAACATAGATTGGCTATTGCAGACAAAATAAATAGTTTTGATATCACAAAAATCTTAAGGGGTATCACTTTAAGTGTGCTATTATTTTAATCTCAGATTCAGTGTATCAGCGGTGCGTGTTAACTTTAACCAAATAAGACCTTCAATAGAGCACGGCCAACAGCCAACTCACTCCATATATGTAACCACAGCCATTGATATCCTGTATGTTTATGAAAATTAGAGCAACAGAAAAGGAGAAGCTGTGAGGACAGCGAGACTCCATTTAGTTTAACCCTTGAACTATTAGCCAAGGATTTTTTTTTTTTTTTTTTTTCATGCATCAACAATGAGTTGCAGTTTACGAGGGTGCATTGTGCAAGCTGTTCAGCAGTTAGTCAGGGACAAGCCAGCGAGGCTTCCCATAAATCATGCTTTCAGCTGGGCCTGGTGTATTCCCAAACACAGCAGAGCCATCGCAGCTGAACTCTTAGCAGCCCACCTTTCCTGGGGGGAGGCTGCCATAATACATACACACACACACACACACACTCAGCTGGAAATACTGCAGGCCTACTGGAAATGCAAGGGAGGGGAGGGTGCATGCTTGTACAGGATTGTCTGTTAGTGCTACACAGCTGGTTTTCCCAACTATAGCAGTGGGGTCTCTGGTTTCAGTCGACATGTAAACCTATAGAGATACATGCATTCGTTTGATTACGAACACGACCGTCGTCCCACACCAGGACCATTTTATGTTCCATTTGGTGAATTTTAAGAAGTGCACTCTGTTTTTAAAATACATACAAATTTGCATTTTATTCATCGTGCTGAGAGCACGAGAGAGCTGTATAACTAGCTTGAATTCAAAAGGGCGCAGGATTTGCGGCGCTCTGAGCCCGCGTGTCTCAACAATCTTCCTGTGACTATTTAAAGATCATGGCCCAAAGAAAAGCCAAGAAATCAAAATACAATCTCAGAAATAAAACCGGAGCTTTACCCTTAAAGATGTCTATCGATACATGACGTCTTGGCTGAAATATTGGAGTGAGTGGATACCACTTAACAGCAAAGGCGCTAGATGAATTTTAATACATCAAATTCAAATGCCTTGTTGCTCACACTGATGTCCTGTTCCCAGACGGATAAACATTGGGTCGCGGTATCAGGCGGAGGTGCCAGAGCTGAGGCAGCGATCAGCTGTCGAGCTGGATCATGATCGAGCGGAGCTGGTCTGGGCTCCGCCGAGTGAACTGGAGGGAAAACCCGACTTCCAGGAGAGAGGTAAGGAAAAGTACCCCGTTTCACATTTGTTAAATCCCCTGAAAGTGAAAGCATGCATCCAGGCAGACAGATTGTTGGTGCGGGTGCAGGATTTGTTGATCGAACACAAAGATTGATTATTTACTGTGAAACAGACATCCTGTTCCGAGAGTTAACTTCTTTAATGATGTTTTTGTATATAAATCGCCAGGAAAAGACTGAACTGAGTTTCGGGCTGACGTCTGTCAGTTCCTTGTTTGTGTTGAACTTTCTGCCGTTATCACTTTGAATGCAGCGTGTTCAGTAATTCATTATCAAGATGTTGCGATATTTGGTGTCTCAAGCATATATGACGCAAGTTAATATGGTAAAATACACTTAAGTGTCACTGTGGGGAAGTTTGTTTTGGCTGCTGATCCTTGATAATTAAAGAAGAAAGAACAACACACGATACTGTTTCATATCTTCTAATACAGGTTTTTTTTTGTTCATTCTCTCCCTTACAAGCTTTAGAAAATATTGTCAACTATATGCAAAATAACAATTCAAAAAAGTGTAGTTTCTCTCGGTTGCTCCCCTCACGGTCTCTTGTTTCTTCTCAGTGGAAGACCTCATGCACCTGGCCTGCTCCAGTGTTTTCTGTGGAGGAGGCACCAACCAGGAGTTGGCCCACCATTGTCTGTACGAGTGCAAAGGGGACATAATGGTGAGCAAACGGAGCAATCCATACTGACTGTCAAGACAGGGATTTCCATGATTAATAGAAAAGTACTCACTTTTCTTCCCTTAAAGGTTTCCTTGACACATAGAAATTACAAAACTGGTATCTCTTTTAAAATATATTGTCGCATAGAATATTTAAAATTAGTTTGTGATACCCACCGTAACATAAAAAAAAAAAAGAATTAAAGATCCTGAAAAGGTCATTTCTCTGAGTGATGGGCTCTTGCATAAACAGAATTTTATCGTTATTTGTAGAAATCTGTCTTTGTGTTTTTCTCTACACTCATCATTGTTGGCCGGGTTCAGTTGTCACATACTTCTGTGCACCAGTCAGGATTTAGCAACAACTGAATCTGATGACCAGCTGTCAATCAAATCTGATCAAGTCATGCCTGCACACTGCTTAAAAAGCTGATTTATAGTGGTATGTTATTAATGTATAATACATAAAGATGGTTTTTTAATAGTCATTAATATTTAATGTTCTAGAGAAATGCTTTTATCCAGTTTCAGGGACTTTAAGGAATGATTGAAAGAACAAAATTATAATGGCTTTTTAATGGGTTTATTTGAATTTTTTGAAATTGAATACTTTCAATTTAAAAAAAAAAATACTTTCGAAAGCATTAACATTCCTGTCTTGAATGAAGGGGAATGTAAGGCCTCATGCACAGGCGCACATAATTATATTAATTATGTCCATGGTAGCATTAATAGAATTTCTGACTGGCCTTTGTTACTGTACAGAAACAGATTACAGCAGCTTATATGCAGTTAAGCAACTTGGTTATTGTAGGCGTTTTGACACTATCCTGACTTCTCCAGGTTTAGTGTGATGTAAAGATGTTAAAACCTGATTTCTTGTTTTTATTTTTCGGTCTTGTAAAATTACTCTAAGGGGGTTTTTACATACGTGCAAGTGCATGCAGCAAAACTCCAGATGTTATTGTTGTGTCAGTGATGAGGTGGGATGAAAGAAAAGATCATTATTCATAGCATCCTTGTATCCAAAATAATTAAATCCAAAGTCCAGCCGGGACAGAAACATGTCGCGGTGTAGCTTCACGTCTCACTAATGCCAGGCTTAGTTAAAAAGAAAAACACTGACCAGCTGCATGTGACTGCGAGGTTTAAAATCTGGTTTGTTGCAGTGCATTGTACACATGTCCTGAGACTTCCTGTGTTAACCTGATATCGTCCACTAACCTGGTTTCTCGTGTGCATTTAAAGGTAGTGGCGAATGCCTTCGTCTGAGCTCTCACTGAAAACCAAACGGAAGTGACTGATCTGTAGACTTTCAGTATGATATTCAGTTAAACACTGTGGTGGCCCCGAGATGACTGAGATAGTAAAACCGTTTGGTTATTCAGCCAGAGGCTGAGCGACGCCGCTGTGCAGATCAGAAGAGCTGCACATGCTGTCAGTGACGCAAAGGGTAGAGTTGAAACGGCAATTCATTTGATAATAGTCAATTTTCAAGCATAAAGGGCAAAACCTCTCCATTTCCTGCTCCTCAACTATGTGGATTTACTGATCTTTTTTTGTCTTATGTGATGAAAACCTGAATAGCTTTGGGTTTGGGCTGATTGTCAGACAAAACAAAACCGTTAAAGATGTCGCCCCAGGGATTAGGAAACGGTCATGAGTGACATTTCATAGACCAAAAGATTAATCGATAATGAAAGTTATCGTTAGTTCCACCTTGTTTTGATATGTACAAATACTGAAAGCAAAGGTCAGGGCTTCACTCAACATGCCAGAAATGTACAGCATTTTACAGTATGTTGCCATTGTTGTAAGTATTTCATTTTTCATGCACATGGTCAGGTTTACGCATAATTTTTTTATTTTTTGCTGTATTTATAAGCAACTCGAGCCAACCAGACAATGTCCTGAATGTGCCCGAGGAAGGTCAGAAGAAGTTGTGAACGTTTACAAGCTTGCAAGTGTTACCAAGAAATGTGATTGGTCAGACGGGCGCTCCACCTCTCCTGCTGCATCGCCGTCAGACCACTGATTTACATCGGAGCTCATCATCGGGGGGGCAAGTTCAGCTCACATCCAGCGACGTAAACCCCTCCAAGCACTACTGGGAGTCATCCTGACCCCTGTGTGAAACGAGCACTCTGCCACGCTCAAGCAAAACACACCATACCATAATAAATCTGTTGAGTAAAATTAACCCCCCCACACAAAAAAATAAATAAAAGAACAATGTGCAGCGTGCTGGTTGTGGTAATGAGGCCAAATACCGGTCACTGTTAAACGCTATGATGCCGCATTTCAAGTGGCTCTTTCCTGGTCACGTCACCCGCATTTGAAATGCCAGATAGCAGAGGATACAGTCAGTTATTATTTAAGCGAATTAAACCGAAAGGAGCAGAGGGAGGATTAGATTTCTGCAGATAAATGCTGGGATGTTAAAAAAGGAAAAAAGGAAAGCTTAGCTGCACGAGAGCGGCTTGTATCTTAATTGTTAGTAGAGTTAAATGATAATAATAATTATTATTATTAGGGATGCAAGTTATTTTCATAATTATGATATAAAATAATTTATAATCAATCTTTCTTTTTTCTCAATGGATCGTTTGGTGTATAAACCCAAAGATATTTGATTTGTTATGTTAAGACAAGAAAAACCAGCAAATTCTCACATTTGAGAAGCTGAAATTATCACTTTTTTGCTTAAAGAATAACTTATATGACTTAATAATAATCAACTGTAAGAAAAGTGCTCTATAAATAAAGTTTATAAAGTGCTTTACATCATAAAAGCAAATTGCAATATTGGAAAAAAAAAACATTTACATATACATGTTGAGATATCTGGCACTTGAAAAAGTCACACTTTTAAATCCCATATTGACTCTTTAGGTCTTGTGCAAAGAAGAGCAGTTAATAACATTATAAATTAAAGTGGATCTAACACAGCGACTCTTAATCAATACTTCCATTATCAGAGATGCACAAGCGGGAGTTGACTGATGCAGAGTCGGGGCGCTTTGTGGTAGTTACTTGGTGGAGCTTTTCAGGCCCTAGCGACCAGCACTGGTCCAACGTTGTCAAGGAAACTACGAGGGGAGGAGGGAGGGTGGGTGGTGGTGGTGGTGGTGGGTGGGTGGGGGGGCTGTCAAAGCGCCCACTCTCTGCAGCAGTCCTGCACAAACTGCCGTCTTTCAACATTCATGCACAAAGTCTGACGGTTTCTTCTCAAAGAGCACAAAGTTAATTCTCATTTTGACAAAGCCGGAGGAGTGCATTCATGATGTGCTGCCCTCAGGCACTTGATACACGCAGGAGGCGGGAAAGGGAACGATGGTTATCTCACGCCTTGGTTACCTGCAAGCGACCGATTCATTGTTTGTCTCGGTGTGTTTTTACTGGTTTATAAAACACAATTGGGGCGTCTAATAGAGCAAGAGTGTGCTGTGCAGCCGATGTTGCCGCGTTTGTTCACTTCCAAGCGAGACAACACTGTTGTTTGTTTCACAGGCCGCGCTGTCCCTCCTGATGCTGAGGGATCCAGTTTTCCCAAAGTCTCATCATCTGGCGAACTACCACTACTCAGGTAATCCACATTAAAATAGCATTTCATCATGTTTCAGTTAGACTTTAACTTTTTTTTTTTTTTACCTGCCAAAATAAATGGATGTGATTTACTAAGAGCTGAAACAATTAGTAGATCAGCCAATTAACAGAAAGTCAGTTGTTCTTATTGTTACGTGGTAATAAATGGATCACTTTGGGGTTTTAGACTGTTGAGCAGACAAAACAAGCTATTTGAAGACTTCATCATTTTCTGGCGTCCATGATTGCCTCATCGGATAAACCCCTCACGGCTGGCATTTAGACGCTCAAAGCAAATCGTCGTAATTGGTCAAAAATCCAGATTTCAGCTGAAAAGGAATTCTGAATGTGTGCGTGTTTGTGCCATGTGTGCATTTTCCTCCCCTGCTTCTTCTGAACCACCCACCAGTGACTTTCTGGGGCCCCTGCCTTGCCTCAAAGGCAATGGCAGCTGCAGTAGTGAGAGTGTCAGTGTTGTGGTGGTGGAGGGGGGGTGGTGGGTGACTGTGGAGGATTGTCAGGGTCAACGGGATGAGGGAAGGAGGGGAGTAGGGAGGGGCTTTACAGCATGTGGTTAATCCCAAGATGAAGACAGGAGAGCCATTGTTTAGCGTGTGTGTGTGTGTGTGTGTGTGCAGTTGTGCGGGCGGTGTGATTGAACTTGTCTGGGTCTTCACACGTTCAGAGTATAGTCTGGAAGAGGCTACGCGTTGACCAGTAAATTCTTTTTAAACTGGTCATTAAAATGCTGCATCTCTTTAAAAGCCTCTCTCTCTGTTCCTACCTATCTTCCTCTGTGCCCCTCCTCCTCCTCCTCTTCCTCCTCCTCTTCAGGATCAGACAGCTGGACCGCAGCTGAGAGGCGCCAGTTTAACAAAGGCATCGCTGCGTACAAGAAAGACTTCTTCATGGTGCAGAAACAGGTATGTTTTGGTTTCAAACAGAAGAACAGGATCTCGAATGTTGGTCTCGGCCACGTAGTAGCTGTGGGAGTGCTGATTGGATTTCCTCCACCAACAGTTTAAACCACCCCCGCCCCAAAAAAGAATTTGACAAAACAACAGTGAGCACACAATATTTTCCCTGACTGTGGGTGGGCGGGGGAAAAAGGAAACACAGTCACTCTGGAACAATGTTTCCTTCTTATTTCATTATTTTCAGCGTCACAGTCAATTATTGCTTTTTCCACCAGACTTCAAAACTATTTCATTTTCTTGTCCTAACCACTTCACTGATCAAGAGCGAGGGCCAGTTCTATCCGTTTCAGAGCTCTACAGTGTTCATCGGCCAAACCACCAGATTAAAGGCTTTTTCACATTTGACTTCTGAATGTGCTGCAGGCCTCTGTTGTGGTGGAGGCTGTCGTCGTTGTAGCGGTAGCCACAATCAAGCTTCTCGAAACAAATCAAATGTTATTGTCTAGAGAGAGAAATTAAAGCTCCATGACAAGGGACAAGGTTCGTGCAGTTTGGAAAATGCTTTATTTTTACCGTGTTTTCAAGGTTATGCTTGAATTCAAATACAGTCCTTGAAAATTGTTAACATAAACATAATCAACATAACCTGTACAATTTAAATATGATGAAAATGGCTTCGAGAGTCTGGACATTTTTGCTTTAGGTTCCTTGAAAGCGCTTGGATTTTACTCCTAAAAAGCTGGTGTGTGTGTGTGTGTGTCACAGGTCACCACTAAGTCGGTGGCGCAGTGTGTGGAGTTTTACTACACGTACAAGAAACATGTCAAGATCGGCCGCAGCGGGACTCTGACCTACGGCGAGGCGGAGCCTCCGGAGAGCAGGACCGCTGAGGAGGAGATGGACCACAAGGTCGGTTACGTGCCACGTTTTAATATCTGTACTGCAGAAACAGACGCATCTTTGTTGTCGACGCAAAGCTGATTGTTTTAGCGCGTTATGCCTCCACAGGGGGAATCAAGACATCGTTACAAAAACAGCTATGTCCTAGAAACAGCCGCGAGAGAGAAAATATTGCTTTAAAATGATTTTACTATAAGATAAAACTGTTTACAAGCATCTGCAAAAGTGCTTCAGGAGCGTTTTGTGTCGAGTCAGCAGGGACTTTATAGAGCGACCTGGTTAGAAATCAACAGAATGAACATGACTGTTTGACTGCAGGGTGATATAATTAAACATCAAACGACTGAAGCTGCAGTGTGTGTGTGAACGGCTGTAGCTCACTCCAATTATGTCACCGCGTGAGATTAATTTTATCCACGTAAACATTGCAGGTAAAGTTTTGGTGGTTGTTGCGGTGACTGTGCAAAACCTTTTTTAAAAACAAATGTTGCAAAGCGAGAGATGCAGTTTGAAAGTTCTTCTCCCCCGGGCCAGCAGGGCTCTCACAGGTCGGAGCCACAGCGGGAGGAGGACAGCAGGAAGTGGGAAGGGTCAGCTGACGGGAAACAGGATGTCGGTCCCGCCAGGGCGACGCACACGCTGCAGTCCACTGAGAACGTGAGTGTGAAATTGATTATCGGCTCAGCATGGGAAAAGAACCCATGAATGAATAAATAAAAGAAGTAGATATGGAAACAGTTTTTTTTCTTTTTCATCCCACGTGAAGAAACGAATCAAGTGCTGTTGCCTTCAAGATATGAAAAAGGTTAACAAAATATTATTTTATTCTGTAACCAAGAAACATCACTTCCAACATTAACACACTCGCAGTGTGTAACCACAGTCATGGGAAGAGACATCCACATTTGGAGCAATATCCACAACAATATTTTATCCATTTGAAGTAGTTTTTGTTTGTGTGTTCGTTTTCCTACTTATATTCACCGCTGATGAGGTGTCTCCTGTATATTACTTCTATAGTTGTTTCATAATGAAATGCCCTTATCTCTGTTTACTTAGTTACTGTACTGCCCTGGATACACGATGATGCCCCCCCCCCCCCTTTTCTGGGAAAGTTCCCCCGAGATACCGACAGCTTGAGGATAAGATAGCAGAAGCCTTTTCTCTCGTAATCTTGAAAAGTGAAACATGAAATACACATTTGTGTGGCCAGTTTAGGTATATTGTCAGGTGCCTCGTCTTCTTTGAGTCACATGCTCTTTTGTTTTTTTTGTACTTTTTGAGCTCCTTGCTGACTTGTCAGATTGTTTGGTTGGCGTTCGGTTTCTGCTGCACAGAACGCCGGGAGTTTTTGATTCGTTTTCCCCTCATCAAGACTTTACTTCCCTCTGTGGCAGCGGATCGCGTCCCACCAGCCGCCAGGAACGCTCGTAGCTTTAACCGAGCTTCATCAACACTCTTAGGAACCGAGCCGCTCAAAACGCACATGACAAAACTAGCCCAGCGTGGCTCCGAGCAACCCATAATGCAACACTCTTTGTGGGAGCCAGTACGTGCTTTTTTAAAAAGAATATCTGACAAAAATGTCTAGTTCTTGAATATAATACAACCCTTGCCTTCTTTCCCAAACATGTTTTCCAGTTAATCAAAACCACAGAAGTAGGTCAGTTCTCCAGACATCATAATTACTTCTGTCATTGTTGTAAGTGTTCATTTATACCGTTGTGGTCGTATTCTTATTACCCTGCCGTACGTTTAGGTAAGTATCTTATTCATAACTGTAACTTTCTCAAAGCAGTGAAAGTACTTTGATCATACGAGTTATTATATTCTTTATCATTATTTGTTGCACTTTAAGCAATACAACTATTATTAAAGGACACGATATGAACAAAGACATTCACACGCACACATACAGACACCCTTGCATGCTCAAATACATGACTTTAAAGTCAACAGAAGCCTGTGCCGAAGAGGCAGGAAGCCAACAGCCAATACAAAGTGCTAAACATAAACACGAGTACATGAATTAAAAACCGGACATTATTTTGGATGAATCCTCCGCGCGCTCCTGGTTGGAAACCTCAGTCGGCCTCATCAGACACGTTTGTCCTCTTGAACTCTGCCCGACTTTGTCCTGCAGACGGTTGTTGGATTTGCTGCCCCCTCCTGTTGTAAAGATGTGCACCCGCATCACGTCTGTCAGCAAAACAAAGACTCGACAAAAACCTCTCTCCCGGCAAACCGCGTGTGTGTGTGTGTGTGTGTGTGTGTGTGTGTGTGTGTGTGTGTGTGTGTGTGTGTGTGTGTGTGTGTGTGTGTGTGTG
>JAVQJD010105953.1:0-26755 GCA_036023655.1 Nannoperca australis
CTCTCTCTCTCTCTCTCTCTCTCTCTCTCTCTCTCTCTCTCTCTCTCTCTCTCTCTCTCTCTGCTCTAGGTGTTTATGGACTTTTTCCATCATGGTGCACCTCCTCCCTTTCTGTCTCATCTGGCATCTGCCTACTGTATGTATTATGCTCTAGGTGTTTATGAATATACACCTAGAATATACCTATGAATATACGTGCCCTTTCACACTTCTGTCTATGTGCTTTATATCCCTATCCCCTCCCACTCCTCCCCTACCTCCTCTCTCTTTTCTCTACCTTTTCCTTCCCTCCAACTCCTATCTTGGCAGACAAGCAAACAAACAGCGTCTTTTGGTCCCGTGTTGTTTCTTGGTGTTGCCTCTTCTCACAGCTCACAGCACGGACGCACACACAAACACACGAACACAGAGGCGCGCAAACATAAACAAGCTCACACCAGTCCAACACCATATACTCCAAGGGGAGTACTGCTGACACAGATACGAACCCACCAGAGCCGTCCTCTGTGGAATGTCTCAGGTGAGTCTCAGGTAAACCTCACTGCTTGTAACGGCCAGACAGCCAGACACATACACACACAAGCACAGACAGACGGAGTTCCTGTTTATATACACGTCTCTCCTAATTCTGCTGCCTGACCGAATTTGTTGATAGCTTAGACGATGTCGAGTAACTCCTGTATTAGTCATTGAGTGTGAGGGGTCAGTGGCAGAAAGCGAGAAGTGGATCGTGTAAACAGAGGTGTAATGAAGGAACATTGGAGTCCTGCAGCAGCAGATGAAGGGTCTATACATGGCACTAAGATGAAGATAATGAGGACAAAAGTGTCTGTACTGACGCTGGTAGAGTTAGAGCGCCAGGTATGAGGAGGGACGACGAGTCCTGCCATTATCACTCAGCCTCCCTCTGGCCAAGCCAATTAGAGGGGCTCATCCGCCACACTGGTCCGCACCCTCCGTCAAGCTATCAGAAAAACATAAGGATTGATTGGACAAGCTATTAGGTCAATTGATCCCTGTTTCCTTTCATCTGTGTGCTTCCTCTTTTTCACATGGACCTGCAAAGCTACTCCAATTACCTGAGAACAAGGGTTTAACTAAGATGGCCTGATGGACCTTGTCTCCATCTTTCTCTTTGTATGTGAGGCTTTTTTGTAACTTTCTCCCTTTGACTCTTCAGGGATTTTTGTTTTTGTGTAAATTTAGCACTCGATTTGTGTCAAAAGATATCATAATCCTGCAAAAATAAAGTTGTTCCTATATCTCTATTGGCATATATCAGCATTCACACATTTCTCTGATTGTATGTGTGATTTGCTATAGTTGCAGAAGAATCAGAATCCAGCTCACAGTGTTAAGAGCACCATTGGCATTATGCACATTTGGCAGGAACTGCCATAACTGATTTCCTTAAAAATGTCAAACAACCAGCAGGGGAAGATTATATTGATTTGTAATCATCATTCTCAAGTGCCTTCAAAATTGTATCTTGGTACAAGGCCTTGACAAATGATTAAACACATGTTAAGAAATGAAAAGTGACTAACACAGAGTGAGCTGATAACTGTATTTGAACTTTTAATAACATGAATAGGAAAATCAGGCAAGCTCAAAAGGGCAATCAGAGCCAACTATTACAAACAGCGGTCAGAATTTGGTCGTTGAAACTGAAATGATGCATTTTATAAACACCAATTCAGAGTCTGCTTCCCCCTGACAAATCTGTGTAAAACCCAATGAATTGCTGGTGGGGCTGATTGGTCACATTGATTGAGCATCACTGAGTCTTTTCACTGCTGTACACCAAGTCGTCTCTCAGTCAATAGACACAACCCAAATACACCAGGCACTCAATCCAATGTGTTGCTACATGGGCCCATCCAGCTAATTTAACACCCACTCCATTTATGACAAAGAGTCCTCATCGATTTTTTCTGTTCATGTACTCTTGTTGCTCCTGTTCATTTTCGCCACGCCGGCGCCTACACGTGCACAAGGCTGGCAGCAATTGAATTGAATTAGTGTGTGGTAAGGTTGTTATAAGATTGGCTTCTCAAAGCCCACACCTTCAGTCTTTCTCCAGATGTAGCAGAGACCACAGAGCCGGGAGCCTGCAGTTACAGGCTGCCGCGTGCATGGCTACATTCACAGAGAACTTCACAGCACAAAGGCCATGAGCTTCAAAATGGACGCACACTGGCCATTGCTTTTACACCTCGGCACCACAGCAAAGACAATTTTAGCTTGTTTCCCATTACGTACCTGTCCCCCTCTGCTGTTGCAGTCTGTACTCTTCACCCTATTCTATTTTCTTTGCCTGTTCATGCTCCCAAAATGTAATCTAGCATTTAAGGGGCAAACAGCCAACACATTACGAATAGCCTTAGAAAACATAATAGGGTATTTTTGATTGCAATAATTAGTCCAACAACAGCTGTTTAAAACCATTTTCAGTGTTTTGTCGGCAGTGGCAAAACACTAAACCACAATAACTGTCATTATAATCATAATGGCTTTCCTGTCAGGACAAGCCTTATCAGGCTGGTGACAACCACAGTGCTGCCTACAAAGTGAAGCAGTGAGGAAAAGCTACCTGGCAATTCACAATAAACAATTTCTAGGTCAGTCCAGTGAAAAACTGCCCTACAGAGACATAGCATTTTGACAGAACTGAACAGGGCACAAAAGATTAGCCTTTGCCTGTGCACAAGGGGTACATAGAAACACATCAGCATTTCATGAGACACATAACAAAATGCATGCATCCTAGAACAGCTACATTCATCGCTAGATACCTCCACTCAAATCAGATGGTGAAGGGTGAAGGGGAAGAGAGCCAACTAATCATCCGCTACATTGAAACGACAATAGACATTTTGAATCTTCGATCCATTCTGATAATAGCATCAACCAATGTATATCCATTTTGTTGCAAATTTCAGCAAATATGTAAATATGAAAATGAAGTTCCAAAATTGCTGCACGGTTATCAACACGATTTGGAGATCAATGTCAAAATGTCAAAAAGTTCAGACATTGACATCCAGATACAATTATATTTTGCAAATGGTTGTCTTCAAAATAACAATAAATCAATATGGACCATGGACGTGATTTTTCAGAATAAATTCTCCACTACAATGTACCATGAGAAGCCGGGAAACGGCAGACTAGCTTGCAAGACTTATAGTTCTAATCGGATATCATATCTGAGAGGCAATGATGAGATTAAGTTTATCATCAGAATATACTGCGGTGCCAGCGTCCTCTGTTCTGTACTGGCACTAAAGATTCTCCAATCATTCCCTGCTGGAGGTTGAACAAGCTTAGTGTACAGTGGCAGCATGTGTGTACATTAAAGTGTGTGTTAAGCATGTGTGTATTTGTTAAGACTACATCAGCAAACATCTGGATACGCTAAATATATGCGGGTGCAACAATTTTAACTTCACATCAAAGTTTGACTGTTATCTACTATTATACACAAACACATGATCAGTGCCTTGTGTCAAATGACTGCAATCCTTATAACCTACTCATCCAAGTTTTCTCGCAAGAAAATAAAAATGTATTAAAAAAAATTGATTAATCAAAACTGATACAGTAACAATAGTCGCCACATATTAATCATCTATTGAGATCAGAATCAGGTTTGGTGCATAACGGTCACAATAAATATAGTAAGAGAAAAGTAAAATAGTACTGCAAGAGTCTTAAATATAAAATAGAAATTTACAAAAACAATCTATTTAAAATATAAAAATGAAAAAAGCTGGACAGTATTCAAAATGAAGAAGATGGAGTGTTGAAAATACTGACAAAGGAGTGTAAGGAATGTGCAAATGTTCAGTTTTAAAAATATGTCCAATAAAGATTTGCGTTAATGTAACGAGTCAAGTTAGAAATTGAAGATGAGGGACAAAATAGAAAACTAAAGATAATTCTAGTCTAAACAGAAAATATAATTGAATCATGGATTTGGTGAATTCTTACAACCGTGGTATATAGTCTTTTTCTCTGCCTTTTAAATGATGCTATTTGTTACCACAAAGCCCATTGTCAACTGTAGAAGAATGTGCTGCTACTAACAGCCACACACATTTTCATTTCACCCTTCTATCTGTAAAAAAAAAAAAAAGATGCCAGTGTCCTTCACAGGTTAAGGACAAATCTTAGTACAGCGTCAAAATCAACAATCCTTTACTGGCATGTAGCATTCAATATGTTTCCCTTGTAGTAATTTGTGAAACGTTATCATGATACCAGAAGCTTTCAAGATCTTTTAAAATCTGGTGAATGTTATTCTCCCCTTTTTCTTTAAACCATAGATGCAATACATTTAGCTATCCTGAGGGTGTGAAATATCATAGGTCATTTTCTGAAATTCATATGAGTGCTTTATCTTTCTTCTTAGTGTCTATTAGCATATTTATTTAGTCAGCCTTGTCAAAGAGCTACAGGGGGTGCATACATATTGCAATAAGGAAAGAGGAACAAAAATGCAAAGTAAAAATAAGACTACTCACTTTGGGGACAGAGCACTGTTATTCTTATTTATAAAAACAGTCTGAGTGTGTGTGTGTGTGTGTGTGTGTGTGTGTGTAGGAGTGTGTGCATGTGCATGTGTGTGCGTGCATATACACTCATACGGTATGGGAAAGCACGAGTCTGTGTATTTGTCGTGTTCACACATGTGCACCGAACGCACATTTCTAAAAACTAAATGCATTTGATAAATCTGAATTACTCTGTTCAAAGACCGTCGGGCTGGTTCTGTATAAAGTACATCCTTCACAACAATTACCGTCAACAGAATAAAATAGTCGTTGAATCCTGACCATAGTCTTGCAGAGCTTCCCAAATGCTGAACTCGCACTGAAATAAATCTAATTATGATTAGTGACTTATTAAAAGTCTGATGATTATTAATGCCATACTAATGTATGACTATTATTCACCCATTGAAAGCCGAGAATAATTTTTCTGATGGTGATGTGACACACAGACAAGGGGGAAATAAATCCTTCTGTCTTCCCAGGGAGAGTGTTTGGCAGTAAACCAATTCCAAGTCTGGCTTCTTGAATGCCCAGATAACGCAATCAGACAGTTGCAATATTGCTGTTTTACCACCTGAAGAATTTGAATTTCATTCGGCCCCTTCAGAATAGTAGACATGCCAATTTTTCCCCAAGAATTGGCAGGACAAACACAATGCACCCCGGTGAAATGAGGGAAAGGCTTACCGGTAGAAAATAACTCTTTTCAGGGTCTTTGTCGCCTGCCTCCTCAGGTACAATTTTATAATAACACAAAAAAGACAAAAGGTTTAATTTCTTCCATCATAACACAATGTAGGCTGTTGATGCCTTTTTATTACGTTTTATTATTAAATTGGGAATTAGTTCACCGTAGTAACAATATGAGGGTGTCTCAGTTTTCATTATATGAAGCCCTCAACATTACGGGGACACATTTGACAAAATTTGAATATGCTGTTGTTTCATGCTGTACAGAGGTGATATTATTTAAGACATGAACCTGTAAGGATTGTCATGCCTATACATTATCTAATAGGAATTTCAGATAAGTAAAAATTTGAAAGAAACCACATGTATTTTATTGGGGACACCCTGAAACATTCCTCAAGGACTCGTGGGGCACCCCGGACCCATCTGAGAGCAGCTGGCCTATAGGTAAGGATTTGATGAGGTACAGGATTCATGTTGTAGTCTGGGACATGGAGGATTGGGTAGTGCTTTGCTTTGAGGCTGTACACTTCGCTCTGATACATTTATTTCTCTAATAGTCAATAAGGAACTTAATTTCTTTCTCTTGGATCTTGTGCTCATAAAAAAGAAGGAACAGTGAGAGTGATGTTGGCTAAAATCAATGTGCCAACATCCCAGGACATCTCTTTTCCTTTTCTACTTTTCCAGGTAAGGATGATACCAAAAGATTTGTCCAGGAAATAATTGTTGACTATTTAACTAACAGCCTCATAACCTTCAGTTATTCCAGTGCGCCTGCCTACAAAAATGTCTCTGCCACTTTCATTTTATGGGACAAGCAAACATTCATTTTGCACCCACACTGTATGTATTAATTAAAACTGCCAAAATCTATTAGTGTGCAGGCCACGGTGCAGTGCATAGGCCCACAAACGGGAGTCCTGCTCAAAAATCCGACTCATTTAGAGCAGCCAGGACGCATTTTAAATATAAAGCGACTGCCGTTGACGCACCATAAACACGAACTCCTGTCTGTGAAAGCATAAAATATCAATAGCCTAAATAAATCGGCTTATACCCATGAACAACTCACGCAGCCTGATACTAGGAAGCCTGGATGGTGCACACCACATGCTATTGTTGTCACACTGGTATCACATGTATGAAGAACATAGCTATAACATGAAAACTGTGCTTCGTTCCTACCTTGATTCATCCAATCTCCTTTTCCTTAATTGATCAGTGTGTCTCATTCATTCTCGCTTCCCTCCTCACTCGCCTCCTTCTCCTCCTCTCCCCCTCTGGTTATCACTCGTTTTCTCCTCTCTGGTCCCGTCTTCGTGCGGATGCATAAGAATTAAAAATTAATAGCCTGCTATCTTAAAGACAAACCGACGAAAACCGGGAGAGGAGACAAATCCACCCGACTAGGGATATGATAAAGGCAGTGGAGGAAAATCCTCACGGAAAAAGCAGATTCTCACGAAAATGCGCCCGTGTGGGCATTAAAATAAATAACAGCGACGACATCATTGTCCTGCTTAAAAACAAAAACAACGTGCGACTTAACAACGTTAAACGGTTACGGAAATGTGGAAGTGAGATGAAATATTAACAAAATTGAAGTTGTAATCTTGTTGTCCGTCCGTCGCTGCTTAGATTGTGGGCATGTGAGCAGATGCCCCCGTGCCACCGTCGCGAAACGTCCGCGTAAGACAAACCAGACTATCTGATGTGTATCTGTTCACAGGACGCTCCTGTTTTCGAAACGGTTGACTCGCCACCTTCACGTAGTCGCAAAAAAGGGTCTACGGTGTGAGATCACCCTATCGGAATTAGCATAGTCTACACAGGCCATCTGCGGTTATCTTGTGCGTCCTGACGCACCGACCGGATCGCTCGTCTATAGTTTCCCTCCTCGTCGGCAGGCAGCGCACACTCTCATCAGGACCATTCACAGGGTATTTTCGACCACTGCAGTTTCTGCATCAGGCCTATTACAAAATGAGCGCATTCATCATTGCCTTTCACATACAGTTTGGTAGCCTAAAGACAGTGTCAAGACTGTTTTTATAACCAACCCTGACTTAAGGCAGGGAAGATTTGCCACTTCTGCCCGCCCACTAGTGAAATTGCCTTCTCTGTATAAGACCAGAACTTGTGGTATTGTTTATTTTTAAGTTGCCTTACCCACGTGGTTTCCCAAGGTGGGGTTCATGAACCACCAGAGGTCATTGTAGTGGTCATCTGTGGCTGCTCTGCTAAATTTAATATAGTTTAATTTCACTGGTGTAATTCTCCAGAAGTAGCTGGATCAGAATAAAAACGTGATACTTGATTCAACTTTCCAGAGTTTTATCTCTCCATTCACTGTGACACGTTACTTATGAAGTCTTTATAAAGTGAGTTCTAACAACTCAACTATTCTCAAATGTGGTTTCTTTAGATATATATTTTTATATAATATAGCCAGTGCACTGCATTCATTTTAAGGGCTTTCATTGGAAAAAGGTTTTTCAAAAGCAGACATTTCATATGAGATGATGTTTTCCACGAGACAGCACGCAATCAGCATTTAACCTTCTTGTGTAAGCACTCAAACTCATTCAGTTTGATGTGAAGACAGAGTCAATGCCTAAGTGTTGACAGTGTATTTCAGGTCATATTTTAAGTGAACGATAAAGATTTATTTAAAAAGATCCAACAAATGTTATACTCTATGCTCAGTGAATTAATAAACAAAGCCGTAATAATTATGTGCAGGAATCGTATAGATGCCACTTTACAACTACAACAACTCATCTGTATTATGAGACTTGTGGATTATTCACTGAAGTACACCATCTTGAATTTAAATGCATCTCAATGGGCTTTTTACATTTTTTCATTAGTTTAGCAGCACTAAAGACAACGTGTCTGATTAACATCATAGCACTGATTCTCAGAAGGGACAGAATCCTTAGCAGTTTGTTACCCCTGTGCACAAGCACAAATGGAATTTTCTAAAGATTATTTTTCTGGTACTTTCATTGACAGACAAGTTGCTGAAGAAAGGGAGTGCAACCCTGGGCTGAAGTAGTGTCATAAATAGGCAGTACATGGGCTCTTCAGGGTGCTCACACATGAGAACAAAAAAAGGAAAATAATCGGAGGAATACAAAGCTAAGAACAAGTTAAAAGCCTTTACTGGGATGTGATTTAAAAACTGTACAGCATGTACAAGATGCTCTATGGGAAGTGAATGAGTAAGGGATGACACACAGCAGCAATTCTGAGCACAGTTGAAACTCCTAGCATTGGAAGAACATGTTACTCTTCAGCCTGCTGAACAACCAGCATGCACCATACTAAGTAGTCAGGCTTCTCACTTGCAGTTTTCTCCAGGAGATATAAATAGAAAATTGGCCAGAAGCCATTTTGGTCTTATTCTAAGTTAAAACCCAGTGGTAATGCAACGCTGGCGCTATAATAGTATACTGGGCAAACTAACTGACAAATCAATTATTCACTTACTTAGAGTATTTGTTAGTAAATAGCTATCTGGTTTTATTTACCTAGCCAGTTATGAGACACATTAAAAGGGTTAACATAAAACCTATAAATAAGAATAGCAGGTCTACATTGCATCTTATACTATAGTGTACATACAGGCTACATACTGCATATCAGCATCATCATTTATGTTGTTTATTGTACCACATTATAGCATATATAAGGCATGTACAGTATTATGCTTATCATATTCAGTACAATACTACATCAACATCACAGCACAGAAGAACGTGCAGCACCAGGGGGAAGCAATAAACAATTCTGATGACATTTTCTAGAAAAACATACATTTAGATGAGTAGGTTCAGTACATTGACTGCAGACATGTAAACATGTAGAGCATATACACACATGCAGAAATATCCAACATTTACACAATCATGAATACATACAGAAAATGTTATAAAGCAACATTTTACTTCAGCATTACCTGGTGTGGTATGACCAGTAGCTAATGATGGCTAATGTCAGCTAATGTTAGCCAACTTTAACTGGATACTGTTGTGCAAATGATATGACTGCATCAGCCCACTGACTTTAAGACTCTTCTTTACTTGTGATAGTGTTACACTACAAACACATAATTTATCACAAAAAATAAAAGAAGATACTCACACATCTCACCAATGGAGACATGCTTACTGTTCACGATTTGTGGCACTATTCCACTCAGGGAGCCTAATGATGATGTCTTCTAACTGAAACATGAGAATATTGGACTTTAAAGGCAAATTGAATGTGCTGTCATCCTTTAATTGCAACTTGTGGACATCATTCTCTTTTCCGCTGAAGTCTTGCTTTAAGGCAGATTGTTGAAATTGTTTTTTTCCTGTTCATCTTGGTACATATATTCTACTTTGAACACTATAACCAAAAACAGCCAAACACAGATGAAATAATATTGTTTTGTTAAATTTTTCTTTTTTAGTTCATCCATGTCAAGAGTGCTAATAATTCTGGATTAATCCCAGGCAGTCTTCGGTCTCCTGGTGATCAGGGTAGCCTACACTGCCAGATTAAATTATTTAACTTCCATATCACATGCAACAATTGCACCAGCGCACAGTGCATGTTGCAATTTTTCACTCCCCTCTGAAAATGCCATCGTCAGTTTCTATTATGATAGCTAATATTGGGCTCTATTGAATGGGCTCTACACGCCTTTGCTACTTAGCCTTCTGTCACACAGTACCTACTCTGTTATACTGCTCTCAAATCCAGTCGATTGACCTTCATGGGCTGCCTGACTCATTGCGCCAATAAACAGCTGGCATAATGTAGTTTGTGCTTCATGGCAGTCACACTCTATCAGGATTTGTTTCTTCAAGATCAGATGTTATTCATGTAAAGTCACAGTGCTCTGAGTAATCAGAAGAGGCCGTAGGTAAACCTCATCTCCTACTGTACTGAATGGACCACTAAGAACTCAGTGTGGACATATTTACAACATCAAGCCATGCTTTGCATAGTCTGAGCAGTTGTTCATCACACCCCGGTCTCTTAGCAACAACAATAGTGACTACACATGATTAAGTGCTGATTGGCGTACTAAACACAAGCAGTGGTCCCTTGTTGCAAATACTGCAGCCCTCACAGCTTGATCACTTTACTCATGAATAACATCATCTTAGAAAGTCAAATGGTCTAAAAGAGAAATATTATATATGAATGAAAATGTCTACCTAAAGATTACCATTGTAATGTGAAGGATGACATTAAGTTGCACTTTATTTTAGTATTCAGTATGGTTGTATTGTCTGAAGAGGATCTCAGATAAACAGATGCAGCTCAGAAACAGACAGGAAACTGTTCCATTTTTTGGATCAGATACTGATCAAAAGTCTAGTTTTATTCAAAATAGACTTCAATTTCTAGACACCACATCGTAATTACTTTCCTGCTTTCGCCCAAATAAAATTATCCAGATAAGTGTTGATAAATGCAGTGGTTTAAATACACAGGATGGGAAGAATTCAAAGGAACTCCAAGATAAGAGCCTGCCACTGTGTAGCTTTGTAGTGGTTTTGTACTGGTGTGTGGGGACGTTCTAGCACTGAATAAATTCATTCTGGCTCGACCATGACTGTGAACATTAAAGTCATTGTTAATAATAATTCTTTTTGTTCACTTGTGTTCCATGTTGCATTTATATTCTAAATACAGCGATGTCTTGCATGATAAGACAGACTTTATCAACAAAGCATCAGCAGTCCTGTTTGCTTGAATATTTCATGTTTTCTTCTAAAAAGCAGGAGAAAATCGACTCATACAGCTGGCATATTTTAATTTGTTCTAGCTCATGTTTGATTAATGCCAATGTTTCCTAGTCAGAGCTCATGTTTATGCAGAACCATTATTTACATAACACCTTGCCCTATTTGCAAATAGCTCCTATTTTCACAGTTATACAGCTTCATGTTTTGCAGTGATTGACAAATTATCTCCTTTACCACAAAACACAAAATCACATTTTTCTTGTTACGGGACTTGGTATGAAACTACAGTGTGTGGTATGAAGTAATCAGTACAATAGTTTAAAATGTGTGGTTTTTTTGGGTTGAAACACAATTATTAGTTATAATGAATTAAGGACTGGTATGACTGATATTGATCAGTTATGTATTAAAAGCTGCAATGCATTACTTCAAAAAGCATCTGTTTCATATGCACTTTGTATCATGTTGTGGGACATTAATCAACTAAATAGCTGCATTTGTTCCCATCGTGTTGCTATGTTGTTAAAACGTGAACATAGATAGATTCTCATTATTTTCAAAAAAATCAATATGCTATTTATAAAAACATGCTACTACAGAAACACCATAACTGGAGGAAGTCTTTGTAGTCTTTCATGCATGCCCTGTATGTACAGTGTGGTGGAGTAGAAGGCCTGTAGGCGTAGATATGAACACAGTGGCAGGAAAGGAAACTGTATGCCATTTCCAGTTTTGAAAGGGGAAGAAGAAACCAATGAAAAGGGTTTAAAAGTCCAACAAAGCCAAACAGACATCAGTATTTGGAGCCAGCAAAGCGTTGGTGTAACACCTCAGCTTTTATATAGCAACCCTGTGACCACCGGAGCGCTCTTCCCATCATGCTCTTTCCATTGAATGGATGTTCACAGCAAATGCAGCATTTCAACATTTTCAGAGACCACATCCATAAAGACACCCCCACCACCCCTCTCTCTCTCTGTCTCTCTCTCCCTCTCTCACTCACCCTCTCAATCTTGCTCTCTTTTTCACTCAATGTGTCTCTGTGTCTCTCTTTCCCTTTTGCAATATGACATAGTCCATTATCTGCTCTTAGTACTAATTGGTGTATTAACGCCATGCTGTGGGTGACACAGTGAGAGAGAGAGGAAGAGAGAGAGAGAGAGAGAGAGAGAGAGAGAGAGAGAGAGAGAGAGTCGCAGGATAAATATGGATGAGGCAGAAGCAGGGCGGGAGCGAGGCTCTGGGGGAGGCAAGTACGGAGTGATTCTGCGGGAGCGAGAGAGAATGGGAGGCCAAGGTAAATCTTTTCAGCTACACAAGTGGTTAAGAGCAGCATGGCAAAATGACGAGTGAAGGGGAAAAAAGAAAATCATTCTGTAATGGCTTGTTTTTTGTTTTTTTTCCAGTTGGCCTTCTCTGTATCCCTTTCTATGCTGCTCTCACCGTCACCACTTTCAACCCAATTATCCACTCTCCCTGGCGCCACTGGCAGCATATGGAAATGTAAATTGCAGGCGAGATGTTTTTTTGTTTTTTTTTCAAAGCTGTGGAAGGTAAGCAGCTCTTGAGGATAGGGAGAGTAGGAGGAAGAAAAGGAAGAGATGACAAACAACTGAAACTGAGGGACCGCCTTCAGTCCCAATAGCTTGTCAGCATTGCTACTCTATCAGATACACAAATCGACCCCATGAAAGAAAATTTAGTAGACTGAGGTTGATTTATGCTGCAACACACATACACATTGTGAAGTCCAAATAACATTTGTATAAAAAGCGCATTGGCCATGATATTACATTTACAAATGTGACTTGGTATTGGATACTTTTAGAGTTGTTGAATCAACTTGACATTTGAAAACGTCCCATATATGGACGTACACACACTCTCTCGCTCTCATTCTCAGGCTCACACATGGCCGGTGCCCAAATTCACAGATTTAATTATATGCAGAGACTCCAACACAGTAACACCACAGAGGTACACTTCCTCTGTGCTTGAGAGGCTTTTCAGACCAGGGCCAGGATGTAAGCCCTCAGGCTGGTGAATAGCTGCTGAAGCTCAAGATGCAGAGATCAAAAGGTGCTCATCTTCTCGCTTGCATGTGACATTGAGACACGCACAGGCTGATTTTTCAGATAAGCAGATCTATCCTCGGGGGTGGAAGCAAAATGGAGTGTTTTGTTCATTATCATTAAGATCTGTAAGGCATCCTCTGTTCACCTGCCTTCTCTCCACATGCTCATATTCAGCCCCTGCAGTGCTGATGAAGCCAACTTCTCAAATCCGCAATTTGCTCAATTATTTTCAATTATCCCGCCATCGCTGCTTCTATCATTCCCCCTAGTTCAATTGTGAACAGAAATCACTTGTTGATTGACAGCAAAGGCCAATTAGAGGCGGGATGAAAACTCAAACCCCTACGGTAATTACTGCTGATTGGTGTCACACAGACATTTTACAGGCCGTACCCACAGAACTGAAAGCCCTGTATTGATAAATGTGTTCTTCACCATGCAGCCAGTCTTGCCTTATCACCAACATACTGTACATTTAAAAAAGATTCCTGCTCGGGTAGTTTGCAAAGTTTAAAGTTTGCAGAATTACATAATGATATGCTTTAAGATTTACTAGCGTACATGCCCAGGGAAATCCTGTACTGTGCTTTCAAAGGGAATGTTGAGATAGTGGGAATTTATTTCTACCAAGAGCACCACGTCTGTGTGCCTTTAGCACATTAACTTAAAGGTAGTGCTGTCTCAAGGCTTTAGAAAAACTCTTCAGCAGTGGGCACACGAATCAATGATGAACTGCTTTTGAGCACGACAGAGAGACCCACAAATTCAATATACCTTCAGCAGTTTTGCTGTCTGGGTTCGTTCAAAAATTTTTTAGCAGCTTAATGTAGTGTTGTTCAGGCAAAATAAAAAAAATCAGGTACTTCATATATTTTCATTTAGTTGTGCTTCTGTGGTTATTTTATGTTTTATTAGGTTTTGTACGCGGTAATCCATTTATTTCTCTATTTTGCAGTCGGTAATGAAAATGTAGAATTTGACCTTGCTACTGCTTTTGTTTATAGTCATGTTACAGAAGTGTAACAGTTTACCATGTTATTGATTGTTCTTTGAGCAAATTTATACAGTAGAGACAAATACAAAAAACACAGTTAGCGTGCATATATGTGGGTCAGGTTTCTAAACATCACAGGTAATGGTCACTGCTTAATCACTGTTAAATTTTGTTTTATTAACTGTCAAGGCTGTTCCCCAAAACAGTCAGGTTTACAGGTTTGCAACACTGTGCTTTCTTTAACAACAATGCTGTAAATGACTCTATTCAAAGTGTTCATTGTGTTATTTAAAATGGACAATCATTTAATACAGCTTTATTTTGTCTCACTTTAGGTTAACTCAACTGGAAAATGCACCCCCACTTGCCTGTATCAACATATCACGTGTCAGTACTGTGATGATGATGGAAAATAGAATATCTAAAATTATTAACACCATGATGTGTTTACAGAGCGCTGAATTATCACTGTTGAAACAGTGATAATCACTGGCATTTTGTTTGAGGCAACAATTCAAATGACACCAGTTTATAAAAGTAATTTGATGATTTGATGCATGTTTGTGAGACTTTAGAATTACTTTGTGTAGTGTTTAAACTTTTACATAAAAATAGCTTAACTTAGCTTAAATTCTTTAAGTAAAACTATCTGAACAGGATACAAAATATTTCAAACCTGAACCTCCTCTTACTGACGCTACCCTGTAAGTAACAGTTCACATGGGCCGCATCTACTGACTTGCAATGTTGTTTGTGACGAGTTGGCCGCCTATGCAAGCAGTGGTTACTCAAGACTCCCCTAATGACATTATGGGCCTAATGAGTTTTAATTGGGAGGAGATCTTAACTTGCAGGCCTAATTGCATCTGATTAAAGACAATATTAGTTTTACCGCTGGCAAATTGGTTGGGGAGGGTGGGTGGTGGGGGATGAAGGGATCGATGGTGTCCTTGTGGAAATATCCCAAATGTCCTCCAATTGGTGATGAAGAGATGGAACAAAACCATAAGAGGAGGCAGGGCCAGGTGAAGAAACACTCAACATGCAGTGATAGTGTGTTAAGGGGAACACGCTGGGAGAAGTGATAAGATGAGCCGGAACTGAAGGTTAAGTACTCATCCAGAACAACTCTTTGTTGCACCTCTACAGCTTTTTAAGACACACCGAGTACACCTTTCGATTGAAGACACAGAAAAAATATAGATGACTCCATTACACATATCTCACCTCATGATTGCTCCATCTGCTTTCCAACAATTCTAACTTTCACTTCCCAATAGCTGAACTGTTAGAGCTTCATACTTCTGTTCAGTATGTATTTTTGGATATTACTTGGCTCACAGATTCTCAGAAATGGTACGCTCTGGAGCAGTGGAAAATCTACCCTCAAACAGAATGTGGCCTAATTTGTGTGATCTTCGACAAGTGAATCAATTAAGAAAACTAGCAGCTAGCTCTCAAAGCTGGAGAACCAGTTAAACCTGTGCTCTCATCTCTGCAGTCACCTTCCTTCATGGACTCAGAATGCAGATTTTCTGTAAAACTAACTGGCCTGACATTCTTAAATCCTGCAGGACTTAATGGTCTTTGATAAAATTGTCTTACTTCTGAATGTTTCTTCACAGAATCAGGCCTAAACTGATCAAAATCATAACATCAATGTGTAAAAATGCTGTTCAGGGAAGGTTTATTATGGTTTCACTGGTAGAGCAGACTTACTGTTTATGGACCTTGCAGTGATGTTAGTTGATGCAGTCATTTGCAATTAAGTAATTGATTAAAACTTGCAGTGGGACCACATCAACCTGAGTTATTATGCATAATTATACATATTTACGTACACACACACTCAAAATATACTCTTGCACCCGTTTGCATGCATACAAACATACACACAATGATGTACATACTGTAGGTATGCAAAGAAAAACACATACAGTGCTCGTTCCCTCTCCATGCCACATAAATACATGCCCTGGATCGATGGTGATTTAAAGCCAGACACAAGAGAGTATAGTAGATTATGGGTGTATGAGGCTTCATTTCCTCCTCTTCTTAAGCACTTGCTTAATTGCCATTCTCACCTGAGCAATTGTATAATTTCCCTTATTTTTCTCCTCCTCTGCCCAGAATATGAGTCTATAATGAGCTGTGGGTGTCCCCCAAAGCTAAGCCTGGCGCCTTGAAATAGGTTTCACTAATTTACCAATTAGTCATAAGATACAATTAGTGTGCAAGTTCCCTAAGTCCACGAGTGCCCCCACCACCGGCCTCCCCACTTTGATTGTTCAATCTCTGCAGTGATCATCACTCCATTACTTGGCTCATACTCTCGCCCTGCTTTGTTCAGCCTCGCTACGAAAGCGAGGTCCCACCTGCACTTTGGATATTACTCTAACCCTATGTGCCTCAGAGGGAATCGGTGAGGGAGTGGGAGTGTGTGAATGTGTCTACGTCCGCAGCTCTGGGTTTCTGTTTAAGTGCAGCTGGGACCGGTTTCACTGACCAGAAGGATGAGAGTTGGGGAGGGGAGGGAGGTGTATCCAGAGACTAGAAAACTTATGAGAACTGAGACAAGTTACCAAGTAGCAAAGTGAAAGTTTGCTGGAGGTGCAAATCTAATTTATGGTTGGAGAATACAGTGTTGTGTTTCTCTCCTTGGTTTGCTCAGCCATTAAAACTAAACCTGAGGACAAATAGGAAATATTTAAAAAAAATAAAAACACAACAAATATCAACACTACTGTGCTCGCTGTTGGTTGCTATTATGCTGCGCGTGAGGCTCCGGGTGAACAGCAATCAATATATGAGAGGTCATTTGTCTGTGCCTTTTTCTGTACAAGGTTCTTTTTTCTTTCTGGCAACATATTTCTCCTATATGGGAGTTGTAATTGCAGTAAATTCCCTCCTGTTTTCATCGTATTATTGCTGTCTTTACATGAATGTCTGAGAGTAGGTGGTCTCAAGATAAAATAACGTTACTAACTGATAGCTGAGGCGAAATTAGGTAATTTGACAAGAACACGACTGTAACTAATGAGAAATACTGTTAATTATAATGTCATTATCATCTTAATACCAAAATGTTCCATATGCTAAAAAACGTTTCACTGTGTTGACCTTTGGCAAGTTGGGAAAGGTTTGCAGTAATTAGATTACTTTATATTTGGTAACCACTGACCACCTATGTAGAAAGATACAAACACATTTGTCAGATTTATAAAATAGATCTTTATGCATCTTTTGGCATCTTTATCAATTAAAATCTACAAATGAGTATTTATTCAGGTTTTTAAGGTAATAAACATACCAACATAAATGTATCCAAGGGTGCAAGTGTGATATATTAACAAATCACACATTTACAAAAGAGACGTCTAGAAATGTTTATTGCTAAAGGACTTGTATCATTTTTATGAAATAGTGCGACCAGGAGGTTTAAGCTTCAGCACCTTCTCTGTTAGCAGAGAGTGAAGCAGGAGATTTTGTGTCAATTACAGTCAGCATGAGGGGACACTTAAGAGTGTGATCACACCAAACATGTCTGGAGCAGTTAACTGTAAGTGTGGAACCGTTTATGTTTTATTTAGGCGAGCTAGAACAATGTTGTTCGATCTCCAAATAACTGAGGGAGGGTTAACTTTGAGACAGAAGGAGACACTCTCTTCATGATCTCATCTCAGCTTGCACAGTTGTTGGCTCTCACAGTTTACTACAGTCAGCCTGCTAGTCACTTCCAACGGACACTTGTAAACTGTACAGATTACTGACTCCTTAGTCTTATTGATGATGATTCACTTTACAATCTACACCCTTTTACAGCTGATGATAGATCCAACGTGTAGTTGTAAAGTTATCATCAAGATTTCAGTCCTGGCTGCTTTGGTGACACCATGGTGATATCAGCAAATGCGTTTGCAAACTACAACAAAGACTCCTTGAGCAGCTAATTTGTCCACAGAAATACCACAGAGGAGCAACTGTGAAGACGCCGGTCAGAAATGACTGCAGCCGTGATGTGATTTCACACTGTCCATGCCGCAAGTAGTTTTCCACATGACGGCAGGTTAAGGAGTTAGTTACCTTGCTGAGAAGTTGGAAGTGTGTAGCCTGTTGCCTGCAGCTCTTCATGTAACAGTTCACTGTGGTGGTTTCTCCTTCTTCTTCCATGTTTCCCTTGCAAAAAAAAAAAAAAAAAAATTGATAGACTGTCGCCAGTTGAATGTTTTTAATGTGAAGCAGCAGCAGTAGGAAATTGTTTGATTTGCAATAGCAGTAACTTAATACGGCTCTGATATAGAGAGTAAATCGTAAACAGTGAGGCTGTTTTCAATGAGATCAATTTTAAAACAGTAACACTGGATTACATGCTCCGTCATTTTTGTGAATCTCTCATCTCATTTTTGTGCGTATGAAGGAAATTTGAATTCTGCGTGGAAATGGCGGACAGCACATAACAATGACAAATGCAGACCATAAATACATTCAAAAACTGAGTTTACTTTAACTTTAACAATCCAGAGATTAATATACAAGTACATTTTGACCAAAGGCTCACATTAGCCACTGGTTACGGCTTAACAAGTTAAATGTAGTGGCAAAACCAGTATTGAATTGAGGATAAGTGTGTTTTGTTGCTCATAAATTGTATTTTTCAATTATATGACAAAGAATGTGTTAATGTGTTAAACATAGCCTTGCTTAGAGTTGTCCCCTGTCCCTATCTGATATAACTTCTGCGACAATCCCATGTTTCTCATGAATCCATCTGTTATATGATGCATCTGGTTCAACTCATATAGCTGGAGAAAGGATAGTATGGTTAGGTGGATTTGCAGACTCACTACTTGTCAATTCCACTCTCGATCAACATTAACGTAATTATATATATGAAGCTTTCCGGCACCAGGAGTCACGGAGCCTTCTTCATGAACTTGAACTTAAATATCCATCTTTTTCTCATTGTTGGAGGAATAGTGAGCTAGTTTGAGGGAAAATATGTGATTGATATGATTGCATAACATCAATTAAAGAGCTGATCACAAGGATACCACTGTCTATCTGCATTGTTGTGAGCACAGTAATCAAGACTATCCTCAAGTAAACTCTGGTATGTGCATCTGGCCTGAGTCTCCAAGTTTGAAAATGTGCCTTTATCAGTGGAAACCTTAAACCTATGGGTAATAAGGTATAATTAAAGCAAATAATTTAGTCAATTAAGCTGTAAAGCAGTTTGAATAAAAAGAAAATGTTCTATCCCATTGGTGCATATCAAATATGCATATGCATTTATTTACTTGTCATTTGCTTTACGGTTACGGATACTTTATCTCAGCTTCTCTCTCTTTCTCCTTCACTGTACCTTCCTTTCTCACTCACTTCCTCTCAGAGGTTCATTCCCTTCATGCTAATGGACAACCCCCCCTCCTCATGTCTATCTAATCAAAAATCAATTAAAAACACCTCGCCGCTGAGTCTCCAGAGCCGAGCCTAGGTTGAGGGTGGAACTGAAACGCTTCCCGCACTCTCTCCCTCTTTCTCTCCCTCTCACAATCTCTCACTCCCCTCCTATCTCTCTCTCTCCTACTATCTGCCTCTCCCTCCCTCTTCCTCCTATGGTCTCCCTCTCTCTCCCTCCCCTAAGCTCCGCCCTCCTGTCTACTGGAAGTTGGCAACATGATTTACGAGAACGGAGAACTTAATTTATATATTTTTTTCCTCTTGCATCCTCTCATTTATTTATTAGATTTTTCTCCCAGCCGCCTCTTCCTGTCTCTGGCATGGAGGGGAGGCGGAGGATAGAGAGAGAGAGGATAGGATTAGATGGAGAGTGGTCTCGGGGCAGACCAGTAGACTGGCAAGCCTGCAGACATGGAACAGATCTGTCCCACACTTAATGGCATTAGTGCCGTCCCTGAAAGGGGGAGGGGAGGCCAGCAGGGAGACAGGCTAACATATTAAAACTGCTTCTATACCAGACGCTTGTCTGCTCCACTCAAACTCCCACTTCAACTCCAACTCTCTTTCTTTCTGAGTGTATTTGTGTGTTGTTCGATTGAGTATGTGTAAATTGTTTTGTCGAAACTAAGCTCAGCTCTTGGCCTTTGACATAAAATTCTCTCTTTAAACACATTGCACATAACAGTGGACCCAATCAGAATTATTTTTCTAGAATATGTCACACTGCACCCACATACACACATAGCACAAAATAATATGCCCTTTATCCTGCACACATGTCAATTCAGGCAGAAAACTTGCTCTACCATAGTGTCAGGTGAAAATGGACTTCAGCTCAAAAGTTAACATGGCCCACAGTGGAAAGTGACATCTCTGTCGACTCTGTCTATGTGGATAAAGCTACAATCACATCTTTCTCTGCACTCTCTCCTTAACTCATTTACACTTACCTTCTTCCCACCAGGATTTTACACATCTTACCGATCTGTGTGACTTTGGTGTGATCAGTGCCGCATTGCTGACTGTCAGCACACCTTCCAAAACTAGATCCGAGGCCCCACGGCACCCTCAGAGGCTCAAATTACCCTCTCTAAACTGCTTGGACAGTGCACTCATACTACACAATACTACTGCTCCAGCAGAATTGGGAGATTTCATACAGGAGTTGGACAAAATAGGTAGGATACAAAAAAAAAGAAGAAAAAGACAGTTAAAAGGTGGAAGATTGGAGTCAGCAACAAAAGACCAGGGACAGAAAAAAGTCAGACAAAGAGGAGAGGGCTCTCCTTAAACATGCACATATCAAGCGTAGAAGACCATGGAGTGGCCGGGGGAGAGGAAGTGGCCAGGGAATGTGAGAGGACATTGACAGACAGGTGGAGCCAACACACTGTGTCTTTTGATTAATGGAGCAGAGAGTTAGTAAATATACATGGACCCCGCCCTCCAGCTCTTTCAGCTGTCTCAGCACAGCCCGGCATGGATGGATGGGGGGATTTCTTCTTTGCCTTTAAGAAAAGGTTAAGTCACGGCAATATTGTTGTGAATCTTGAAGATATTAGCAATACTTCCCCCTGTGTCATGTGAATTTGATCTATCCATCTTCCCCTGTGGAGGTTGGGGAGGAGGAGGAAGAGAGAAAGAAAGGACAGGAGGAGACATACTATGCTGTTAGACACACACTAACAGCCTGGGGAGTGTTTTCTCTTTATCTCTGTGTCACAAAGGCCACCCCGGGTACAGCAGGTGTGACTGGGAACAGCGTTAGAGAGAGCTATTGATCCTACTGAGTACTCCTACTGTATATAGCCGAGCTCTGCCCACAGCCTCGCACCCCGAGGAAAACTATACAGGAACAGGCCACGCAAAAGGTCATCCTCTGATGGAGATAGGGAGCTGCATCTGGCTCTGCATACCTATTTAGTGTCTTAACTGGCTTGAAACCTCATTACTAAGTCAGTCCACATTCTCACACACTTTCATTCCAAAGAAGCAGTTATGTGTAGTGATTGTTAACATTGCTGTGTAAAATGAAGGAAGAAGCATGACTAGACTTTGTTAGTTGTTTACAGAATAGAAAAGAGTACAATTAGGAGCATATTGAGAAAAATTAATTAATGCTATACATTTAATTTGATGCATTATCTTATCAGTATTGATATTTTGATCAGCTAATGGCTAAATGCAAGGCACCAGTTACTCTAAATAATAAGAAGAAACGGTTTCATTATAAATTCTAAATGCAAATTAGAATTTTCTGTTCCTAATGTCTCAACATTACAAGAAGAATGTCCTCTTTAAAGAGCAAGTTAATATTAAAGCACATTTTTTTCCACCTCAGTTCAAAACAAGGTCACAACATGGCAACAGCATCGTAATTTGTTTTGGAGACACAATTTTCCTTGAAATACCATTTTGTATGTAATTCACTGAAGACCCACATACTCTGTTTGGCATTTTCTGCACATCTTAGAAAAACAGTATAAAACTGTCATTTGAAAATACAGAATTGATTAATAAATACATTTTATTCCATTCAGTTGACAGTTCAGAATATGTTCCTCATCACTTTATTGTCTTACTTATTCTAAGTAATTTTATTTAGCAGTGTGTTTCTCAGCCACTTCTTTAAACACTAGACACTGAATAGGTTTGTTGGACGCCATGTTATGCGCAGCTGTATGTGTTTAGCCTGCAGTTAATTCTGGATGGGAGTGAATGTCCATTAAATGTAATCTTGTTTTTCAGTCCAGCGCTCAAACCACAACTTGAGAGAATTGGCCACCGATGAAGACATCATCCATCATCCTACTGACGCTCTGCCAGAACACTTAGAGATAAATATGGAGGCTTTTCAAGTTGTACCTGTCTTTGAAAAACCACACAATCATAAACACACAGAGAAAGAATACACAGACTCATAATTTCTATCTATTTCTGAAAAACAAATGTGTAAAAACATCTTTCATGTGCTTAACCATCAACTTCTCCTCACTCTGTCAGCAGCAGCTTCACCACTTTCTATCCAGCATCATTATTTCACAATCTTGATGGCAGCTGCTGCATGTGTGCATACATGCAAGCTTCTCTACCCCATCTCACCTCCTCAAAATGTATAAAGAAACCCAAAATGATCCACTCAGAAATTTGAGTTCTTGGTTTAATGAAATAGTGCTTTTAGAGTTGATCTGAGGAGCCCACCAGAACACTTATCTCAGCATCAACAGTGCTGCAGAAAAAAAAGAGCTGCCTTAATCGGATTGCTGGAGCTCTAAAAGGTTTTCTGCACATGGGTTCCTCTGCCGTCCGCCAGGCTCCAGGGCCGGGCTGGGCGCTGAGGCCTGACTGCCAGCCCGACTCCGTGGCTTGACTGGCTGATAAAGTCCAGAGACTCATTGGTGTCTTTGTTAGCTGCTACGAGCCTACGAGTAAGATGATACTAATTAGAGGTTTTGAATATGTGATTCAATCAGTGGACACTACACACAGATGGATGCAGAAGCTCACAACAACCGCACCTTTTCCATAAAAAAAAAAAGATACAATATGTACATATTATGGTATCTGTAAATGCACACATGCAGACACACACTTTTAGATTTTGATTTGATTTGCTTTTGTTCTTGTTTTCCCACTGTACACCTACACATCAGTCCATGGACTCACACAGAGGAATTCATTTATCAGTGGTTCACTGTGCCCTGAAGCAAGTGAGAGCTGCAGCAGACATTGATCAAACTGACTTCTAACATGAAGAAGTTCAAAACCGCACTTTTCAAATCCCTTTACTGCCAGCAACCTTCCACTACTGAAATAAAAGAAAGCACACATACTCACACACACTCACAGACACGCACATTATTGTACCCTGCTGTGTGTATTCTAGCAAACATGAGCACATAGACTCACAGATCCCCGTTCACACACTCTTACAAAATGCAACAAAACCCTGACATTTTTAGCTCACACTCATACAAAAAAACGGCACCAGCGCCTTTCACATTCCTCAACTGAATGACTGAGAAAATATTTCAGTAATAACAAAGATATTTCAAAAGTGACAGTGAAAACAATTCAATGACTGGATGCATTGTTTTCTAAAGGAGCCAGGTAGCTGTTCACTGAAACGAGCACATTGTGCTGTTAAAGTACAAATCATCCCCTAAAATTACTCATTTGTGCACTCAATAGCCTTTTTCATTCCCTCAGTTACTAATTTGTACCCCTGAATTACTTAATTTGCTTTCTTAAATTAATAATTTCAATAATCACACATTTTTTTTAAATTACAAAAAACACCTTTATTGCATTTGTTCTCATTCCCCTGACATTCTCGCTAGACGCTTGGATCTGTTTCTGTTTTATCAGGTTTTGGGCTGTTAAATAGAATTTTGTATTATCTTTGGCATTGCTTGGACTTACTTTACAGGATAACAGATGAGCTCTGCTGAAAGAGAAGGAATGCAAAAGTGTGAAGGCTAAGTAGTTTGGAAATCACTCATGTCAGTTTGCCATTGAGACTGCAAATCTCCCCCTATGGTTCAGATAAGCTCTCTAAACTACTCAAAGAATAACATAAACCTGTGTTCCTCCTACAAACGATGAAAAAGCCTGTTTGGCTTCCGCAAAAGTCAAGAAAATAAACCATCTTTTTGCACAGCAGATCCAGAGTTATTAGCCTTTGTTCCAACTGTTTTGCATATTCAGCCTCCCTTCCAGCCCACATAGATGTTAATGCACTCCCACACAAACAGATCGGTGTGAACAGGGCAAACATATTTTCCATCTCTCCCTCTCTCTTACACTGTCTGAACTGTCTTTCACTGCTGTCTTTATCTAAAACCCACTCACATCACACGCAGCTAGGCACACACGTGTCTGAACACATGTACACACAAACACACACACACACACAGGTGCACAAAGTAAGTTTGTTGCAAGTCTGGCAACCACCTCTCAGTGTGCTGGATCAGCTGAAATAGGATCCATCCCTCAGATGCCCCTGTACCTCTCACACATACTGATGTAGCCTGATCTCCTGTCAGTGAGACAGCCTGCAGGGAGCGAGTCTGGGGCTTATAGCACGGCCTCCAGGGACCATCTCAGCCAGATGCTCAAAGAGCTGGAAAGCCAGGAAACAATAGCCACTGCAGACAGCCAGGGATGCTGCACTGTGGACCCGCGCTGTTTAGGCTGCTTTATATGACATCACCACACAGCTTACATCTGGCAAGCCACCAGTGTTTTGACGTGAGACGAGTGCGGCACAGTGATTCGCCTCAGGACATGCGCAAATGCACGCTAACACGCTTGTGCGCACTAACAAAAGGTACACACACGCACTTAGTTCCCAGTGGCAACTGTGTCACAACAGTAGGCATGAAAACAGACTGTGTCCAAGCACATCTACAGTACAAAGGCTGTGTGTCACTGCATGATAGCGTTCAAATTATATCATTGCCACTGCTCTTACTTTGCAGTGGCTGGCTTGCAAGGTGTTTAATGAAAAATATATGTGTTTTTACTTGGGTCGTATTTTGGTTTATATGTGGAGAATGTTAACATGACCAATATAAATAGTAGCCAATATAGCAAATAATGTATACGTGTGTGTGTGTGTGTGTATTATATATATATGATTTATACAATAAAGTCATTTTGGTTATAAACAAAACTAAGACTATTGACTATTCAGGAGTTATTACTGGGTTAAAGTGAATCATCAGTGAAAATCAATTCACCAAAACTCATGCAACAGCACAGAGTTCTTTACACAGACGAGCATGTCATTAAAATAAAACAGCACAGACTTGCCTTGTTGTGGCAATGTTGCATTCATTTCTTCCTGAAAAACATTTTTTGTTTCTCCCAGAATATGGAGGTGCTCCACAGTCTGGACTACATTGTGCTATATTTCCCTCCTTTTTCTAGCTTTTTTATTACTCTCTCTACATGAGAATGTGTAAATATGGAATCATTGAGAAATTGATTGTTGCTCTCTTCTGTCCAGTGCGGCCTTCCTCCCATTAATCTCTCATGCCTGAAGAAGAAGCTAAAAATCCATCTGGGGCTCTCGCTGCAGACAATTGTCTGAAAGACCCGCTCCATCCAAATTGAATTAGAATCAATGTGGAACATACACAAGCAAGAGCATCATTAGATCAAGAGACGTAAGTAAAGAGAGGGACAGTGAAGGAGAAGGAGAGGAAAGGCAGCTGATCGCTATCCTCCTTTTCAGGCCATGTTATCAAGCCTTCAGATGAGATCAGCATGACTCAAATTTGGTTCTCTCTTTTTCAGTTCTTCAAGTGTTCAACTCTGCATCGGCCTGTTGGTTGCTTTCTCACAAGCAGTATGCACGCACACACAAAAAACTCACAACTTTTCCAAGTGACTGTTGAGCCCAGCCTTGAGCCTTCAAGTCTCGATGTAAGCACCACTTTCTCTCTGCAGACAAGAAGGGGGTGCAGAGTTAGAGGAGGAGGAGGAGGAGGAGTAGAAGGTGGTGGCAGAGGAGAGGAGAGCACAGCAAAGAAGAGAGGAAGAGACGGTGAGTCATGTGCAAAGGCACAGCTGGCGTGACTGGGCTGCCTGAGTGAGAGCAAGATGGGTGACAGAGACAGAGAGAAAGATGAAAGGCAGTGGGAGGGTACAGTGGAAGAAGAGGAGGCGTATTATAGTGAAGCTGAAAGCAGGTCAGCGACAAATGGAAATACAAGGTGATTGATATGCCTGTCACAGTGGCAAAAGCTAAAGATATGAGTTAGGAAATATGGTACAGAACCTAGAGAGGAGTCAGCAGGAGATTAGTGAGTGTTAGATAGCGAGATTTAGTCGACAGGAGATGAAGAGATACTTTGGAGAGAGCAAAACTAAAAAGCAAAGGAGGATAGGGTAGGCGGACGATTTAAGTAATTTTGAAACTGATACAGTTTGTAGGCAGGAGAGAGTTGTGTGAGGGGGATGAGACAGGGAGAGAGGAGATATGGTGTGAAAAAGAGAGATCCAGAGAAAGTAAGATATGAGAGGGTTGAGATAGAGATAGATAGGCCGGCCTGGAGTGAGACAGAGTTATCGGCCATGATCGATCTGGCCGGCTGATGCCAAATGGGGGGTGTAATGATGGGTAATGATATGAGCCTGGAGAGGGAGCACAGTGTGTGTGTGTGTGTGTGTGTGTGTGTGTGTGTGTGTGTGTTTGGAGGGGGTGGGTTGTGTGTGCGTCCACAC